>CAODLS012190526.1:0-21384 GCA_948243855.1 Flueggea neowawraea
GCACTTAATATTATATATGTTTTGTTTTTAATAAACAAAGATTATACTTTTATTTGTTTTTCATATTTCTTTAAATATGATATTTGGGTAGAAGTTTTGCACTATGGAGGCTTGTGCGGGATGGGCCGGGCTCCCATAGACAGTTCACGTCGTACGTCGATCATGGTCGCCGAAATGGGTCGTGACATCTACAATGGTCTATACAAGTGTACAAAAGAGTCTGCAATGGTATACACAAGTGTAAAAAAGGGAGTTCACATTTTTTTACAAGAAGTTGATTTAATGAATTTTTGTTTAAAGGTGCACACATCTATACTATTTTTTAAAAAAACTAATATAAGTATTCTGCGTACATGATATTTACAAAATTTTAATTTTTGTAATGGTAATCAATTTAGTACAAAATTTTAATTTTTGTAATGGTAATCAATTTAGTGTACATAAGTGTATGCGTACAAAGGTCTACAAAAATATACAAAGATGTATGCAACATGGATTTTCAGGTGTACAAAGGTGTACATAACACATATTTTAGGTGTACAAAGGTCTACGCAACACATTTTTTAGGTTTGTTACAACTTTGACAATGTAAAACATTCTTCGTCGAAACCCTAGCAGTCACCGTTCAAGCTTCCCTTCGCCGCCACTACTCTTTCTTTCTTCCATTCTAGATCTGTGACACCTGCAAATTCAAAACCCTAGCCGCATAACAACACAAAACATTCTAAATGGTGGACTCAATTTCTTAAATGCATAAACACACATGCGGCTAGGGTTTGCCACCAACAGTTCCTCACTGGCGCCAATGAAGAGACAAAGAGCGGGGGAAGAGGATACTAGATCTGGTAGTTGTAGTACTATTTTTCGTGGTTACGTGATCTGGTGGATTTAGATCTGAGGAGGATACTAGATTGTGATTGAGAGGTGAGAGAGAGAGAGGGACCGATGACGAAGAGACAAAACAGAGAGAGGGACACAACCAATGAGGAAGGGGACGCTAACTTGAGGAAGGATGGTGGCAGAGGAGAGGAAGGATGGTGCCGAAAGATAAGAAGGGCAACAAGAGAGGAGAGAATAGATGAGAATGAAAGAGAGGAAAGAGAGAGAAGTGATCAGACGAGATTGACAATAGAGAGAGAAGAGAACAGATTAGAACAATGAGGAGAGAGACAAAAGTGAGAAAATGAAGGGGAGAGCACCGATTTTATCTTGAAACATTCTTGAAAAATATATATAATTTGGTCAAGTCTAATTAGGGGTCAAGTTGTGAATGTTTTTAAGCGCAAGGATTGATCTTTATATTATTAAGATAGCCAAGGACTAAAGTAGCACGTTTGCCATCTCACCATTTAAAAATCAGATTCTCTCTCATGGAGCCATTCTTTCACCTGACACTTCTCCTTTTATTTCTCCCATTTCCGTTTTCATTCAGTTTTTCCTCTTTTCTTCATTTTCTTTACTTAATTTCACAAATTTCTCTCCTCCAACCAAATTCACACACCAAAAAGGACTTGCATCAAGTGATTATAACGTGTTTTGGAGCAAAAACAAGGAATTTTTTTAGTCCATCATGACCTCCTATAGGAGGATTACCTAATCTACCCTTAAACCCACCCCCACTGAGCTCGAACTCGTAACCCTGAGTCACGATAAAGGCTGCACATTCCACCAAGGCAAGCCCTTGGCTCAAAAAGAAGGGATTTGGAATTGGGTGGTCAAGGAATTTTGAATTCATTAGTATAATTTTTGGTATAGGTTGGTTAATTTAAACTTGTCACTTGAAGAATTAAGGTACTAGAAAATTATTTTGTTATGGGTGTTGATATAGTAGGGTAATTTTGGAAATTTGGTGGTTAGGTTTAGGAAAACATTCTGAGATGGAATTTCAACTGAATTTAATAAAATTGAAGGTAATTTTTTAATTTATTCTAAGAGCTTTAAATTGCTAACTTGACCCATTAGAGTTGACCAAATTATACTCCCCTCTCTTTAAGGAAATTTGCCCTCGAATTTCCTTTTGCACGATCAACATTATCTAACTAAGTAATCCCACTAACCAATTGAATGCACACTTATAATTCAAATTTGTAAATTGAACCTAGAAACAAGCAACCATTAAGTAATGTGAATAATCACGTGAAATTTCAAATAATCAGTGAGGGTATCTTTGTTTCATATCCTCCTTAGCCTCCCAAGTGGCCTCCTCGGTCGAGTGATTTCGCCAAATAATTTGGTTTTCGAATATTGGTTTTAGTTTATAAGAAAGTTTTTGCTTTATTCAAAAGATTTTCAAAAGAACAAAGTGCTAAGAACTGATGATGATTTGGAATTTGGTTTTCAGATAACAAAACCATATTTGTGTTTTTAGCTTGTATGTATACGTGACATATTTTATGATTTCGCTTTAGATATTCACTCCTGCCAGCAGGAGAGATATATGTTGGATTGCTCCACTAGTAGGAGAGATGATTGCTAGAAAGCTCCACTAGCGAGAGAGGTGTCGCTAGCTCCGTTTGATAAATTTGTGTGATTTGCTTTCGGCCCCTATGTATGTAAAATTATGCATGTGTAGATTTTCAAGATGTTAATTTGAGAAATTGTTTTCGTATTCATGGTTAAAAAAATTATGATTTGAGAATTCATTATATTGCTCTATGGTGAATTCAATATTGAGTAAAGGATTTTGTTCTTAGTTCAAGGAAATTTGTTTGAAAATTATACTTTAATATTTATTTCTTTTTTTTTCTATTAAATATAATTGTTCAAGTTTTATGGTTGAAAATAAGTTAGTAATTGTTTTCATATTGAAGAGAGTTTTCTTTAAAAACTAAATTAATTTTTGATACAAAATGATATATGCCTAGTACCTTTTATGTATGCTTGAAACTTATAGAGCTTAAGGCTCACCCTCCCTTTTTCAGTTTTGTAGGTCGGTTGGTTTTGATACTCCATTTCTTATTTTGTAGCACATTCGTTCGTGCTAACACTATCATATGTTGTTTACCTATAATTTCTATTGAAAATGTATTAGAACTCTAGATGCTCTGTATGGTAGCTTGACTTGTAACCTCTAGCTGGTGGGATTGACTTATTTGGACTGTTGAATTAAACTGTTTTGGACGGTTGGTTGATTAGTGATGGATTAGTAGGATAATATGTTGGGAGTTGTTTTTTTATGATTGATGACATGAAATTGCTTGTATTTATAAGGAAGACTCTACCAAAATTTCAATAGAAATTATAGGACTTATATTAAGGCTTATAATATAATTTTTGAATATTTGTGCATTTGGTCAACTCTAATTAGGGGTCAAGTTGTTAATTTTTTAAGTGCAAGGACAGATCCTTATATTATTAAAAATGTTAGGGACTAAAGCAGCATGTTTTCCATCTCACCACTTAAAAATCAGATTCTCTCTCCTAGAGCCATTCTTTCACCCGACACTTCTCCTTCTTTTCTCCTATTTCTGTTTTTTTTTTTTCAATTTCTTCCTCTTTTCTTCATTTTCTTTACTTTATTTCACAAATTTCTGTCACCCAACCAACTTCACATACCAAAAAGGGCTTGCATCAAGTGATTATAACTTGTTTTGAAGCAAAAAGAAGGGATTTGGCATTGGGTGGTCAAGGAATTCTGAATTTATTGGTAATATTTTTTGGTCTAAGTTGCTTAATTTAAGATTCTCACTTGAAGAATTAGAGAACTAGAATATTATTTTGTTGTGGGTGTTGATATAGTAGAGTAATTTTGGAAATTTGGATTAGGAAAAAATTTTGAGATGGAATTCCATCCGAATTTAATAAAATTTAAGGTAAATTTTTAATTTATTCTAAGAGCATTTAGGTGCTAATAATTTTATTGGAACCTAAAAATTTTAAGAATTTTGTTGCATGCATGTGATAGTTAGTTTGGAAACTTGGAATTGTGGTTTGGTGAAATTCTTAGAGAAAGTGTTAATTGGGTTATAACTATTTTATTGTGTGTTAAAAAAATTAAATGGAAATAAGAAAAATGGATTATCATTAGCTAGATTGTAAACCCAAGAATAAAGACTTGATGTGGGAGAAAGAAGAAAATTTGAGAGGCCGGTTAATTGAATAAATTGATTTAAGAAAATGGCTACGAAGAATGTTCATTATTTGTAGGAATTTAGTTAATTTGGAATTTGCAATTGGTAAGAGTTAAGTCATATAAATAAGAAAAGATATTATTTCATTATGTAATGAATTTAGTTAGGCATTCTTAAGAAGGGGATATTCATGTATTGTATTAGTAAATAATTTGATTTTGACTTAAATACGTGTTTTGTTGCATTAAATTCCAAAGAACCAATTACGTTTGATCATCGCTAGCTCTGACCGGTTGAGTTATAGGTGAGTAACATGTATACATTCCTTCTTGTTTGTTTATTATTTTGTTGATTAGTCAACGCTTTAAGATGACTTAAGTACAGTTTTGGAATTTATAAGTATTTTAATTTCGCCAAATAATTTGATTTTCGAATATTAGTTTTAGTTTATAAGAAAGTTTTTGCTTTATTAATTTTTTTTTCGAAAGAACTAAGTGCTAAGAACTTATGATGATTTGGAATTTAGTTTTCGGATAACAAAGCCATATTTTTGTTTTTAGCCTGTATGTATACAAGATATATTTTATGATTTCGCGTTGGATATTTGCTCTGGCCATCAGAATAGGTATATGCTAGATTGCTCCACAATTAGGAGAGGTGATGGCTAGAAAGCTCCACTATAAATTTGTGTGATTTGCTTTCGGCCCCTATATATGTAAAATTATGCACGTGTAGATTTTCAAGATGTTAATTTGATAAATTATTTTCATATTCATGATTAAATAAATTTATGATTTGAGAATTCATTATATTGCTCTATGGTGAATTCAATATTGAGTAAAGAATTATGTTTTCAGTTCAAAGAAATTCATTTGTAAAATTATACCTTAATATTTTTTTCTTTTTTCTCTTTTTCTTTATATTAAATATAATTGTTAAAGCCATTTTCGTATCGAAGGGAGATTTCTTTAAAAACTAATTTAATTTTCGGTAATGGTGGGCTTAGCATATGCACAGTTAAGAAATATATCTGTAGACCGGCCCTCCCTCTATGAGCATACGAACGAATAGAGGGTTGTTGATTACCACACCCACTTGAAATTTTTCATTCCTGAGGACCCAAATGATTCCATTTCAAACAAAAATAGACATCTTTTTGCTGAATTTCAAAAAACGTTGTCATATTTTGATTTGATTAGCAATATTAATTTTTACACATTGTAACCTCTTTTTTTTTTACACCAAATGAGAGTCTATTGCATTAATTCAGAAGCCAAATCGGTAAGAATACAACTGAGATGGGGCTAAACCCCCAAATATGAAGTCCTAACATTGAATTAGCCTCCCAAGCCAAGGAAATGAGTTGCAAAGTTCGCAAATCTTCTTGGAGTTAGTAACAAATCATGACAGTCATTGATAATTAGGCCAACTGTAGATAAAGCTTGAAACTACCAGACCAGTTCCGCATCCATTGGAACCTCTTATTCAGCAGTGTAACATTCCATATTTTTAAAATATAATTTCAAGTTTTAAAAATTTTATTGTGCATCAAAAGTATTATATAGAGGAAAAAACGATGTCTCATTTTCTTAATTATTGAACTGAATGAAAAAAGATGGCACTTTTCTTTTTAACATGAAGAGATTATATGATCATTATTGGTTGGTTTGGTTGGTTCATTGTTAGTTAGTTCACCTATAATGGTTCAAACTAATTTGATTTGGTCCGACCAAGAACTAACAAAAGCCATTTGTCTCTCATGCTTAGTACATTAGTGATAAGTGAATAAATGCTTGATGCATATTAATTAATATAAGAAGAAGATAGAGAAGTTTCTCTACTTACTAAAGCGTCTTTTACACTAAAAAATCTCTACAGAAAATTATGCTCTCTTATGTTATGGAGACTCTCTAAGATTTTCTTTGCTTTGAAGGCATTTGTGTTATGGAAGGAAAACTTCAGTCCATTGTGTGCTCAAGTTTCGATCGTAGACAACAACGGTTTGGTTCCGATGGCTAGAGGTGTTCTACTGCCCTCTCTGTGATTATTTACTGTAATTTGTAACTTCTTTCATTAGCATCAGAGCTATTATGTTGTTTCTGATTTGGTTGAGTGGCATGCTGGTGTCCTTAATGAATAA
This sequence comes from Flueggea neowawraea, assembly GCA_948243855.1. Taxonomy (NCBI): domain Eukaryota; kingdom Viridiplantae; phylum Streptophyta; class Magnoliopsida; order Malpighiales; family Phyllanthaceae; genus Flueggea; species Flueggea neowawraea. The sequence goes on from CAODLS012190526.1 coordinate 6,211, forward strand.
TTATGACTTTATACTTCCACTTTGCTCCAACGGCACATGCATGCACCTAGATATGTTGGAGTGTGATTATATGATGTGTGGATACCATTTAACCTACTGCATGTGTGTTTAATTTGGTTGAAATCGGGTTTAAGCTCCATGAGATTTTATGAGTCAAAGTTGCATGTAAAACATAATTGTTTGGTTTATTTCATGCTCATTTTCTGGCCAATATTCTTCGTTTTTATCGGTCTCTTTTTGCATGGATTTGTAGCATGTTGTATGATCTTTTAAACAGTCTATTATATGCAAATAAAATGGATTTAAAACGAGTGAGATATGTGCATTCAAAGTTGAGTCATCAAACATATACATTCTAGAAATTCTGGGTTAATCAAGAATGGAGAACAACCTTGCATACGAAGTTCAGACTCAACAAAGGCTATTTTATGGTTGTTCAAGATGATCTAATCTATTTTTTGAGAAATGAACACAAGCTCGAACTCAACACCTCGAGAACAATGGGAGTGCAACTGCCTGTCAACTTTCTTTGCCTTCAGCAGAGGCACATGTAGTACATGCGCCACTTCTGGCATGTGATGCCAGTGGCGCCAGCAGCTGTGTGCTGCTGGAAGTTATAATGCAACCCCACGCGTATGACAACGTTAGGAGTGGATTGTGGTTTGAGTACTATTGGACTTGGGCTCAGTATTAGAGCTGGGTTGATGAGCTCAATCTTCCGTTAGTCCTTTCCGAGTATTGCGGTGACGAACTCGGCCACCTCATCTAATTCAGCTATAGTTCTTCGAACATTCCGCAGTAGGGAATAATGCCTACATGATTACACACAGCAGGGGCGTGCTACTACTTGTCGCGACGGACTCCTCTTTCTTCCGTAAAGAAAAACGTGTAAGGCGTGTACGATGTCGTCCGGTAGTCCGATTTTTCCAATTGTTTGCTCTATTTGGTCTAATTCAAAATTTCTAATTTTTAGATATTAATCCAAAACTTTGTTAATACTAGAAATATTTATTTGGAATTTTCGCATTCGAATAAATAAAATATTATTTAAAAATAGTTTCTGGCACTGGAAAATTTTGAAAATTTTAGTATGTCTTCGTGACATATTTGGTCGGTTGGAATGTATTTGAAAAATTATTTGTTGATTGTATCATGTTTCATTGAATTTAAACATGATTTATATATTTATTTTTTATTTTTTAAATGAATAATTTAAAAATACAAAGATGAATTTAATAACTCTTATATGCGAAGATGAATTAAGATTTGTTCTTAATTGGGTTCCCAGATTGTCATATTGACTTGGATTATTTCTTGTTCAATACGAGAAAATGATCATGATGAGAATATCCTGGGCGGTCAAGAGTCTTGTGCAACGCCAATGGTGGATGCCATATGGGCACGCACAGGAGAGTTCAAGATAGAACTCAGTCCAGGTATGCTACTGCATGTCACTGCAGTTAGCATATAAAATTATTTATAATACGAAACCAATAACAATCCCATAAACCCACAACAGTAATCTGCAGAGCCTCTATTATATCATGCAGCTATTAAAACCAAAGTTATGTTTAGTTAAAAAAACAGTTTTCGATTTTCTGTTATATTTATATTTTATGAAAATGTATAACTTTTAGAAAAATATGTTTTTTAATTAAAAAATATTTGAACAATTTTTTATTTTTTCCTCTTTATTTTTTATTTTTTTCAAAAATAATAAAAAAATTTCTCAACTAAACAGTCTCTTTTCCTACAGAATTGAAATTGACTGGAGGTAAGCTTTTCCTTCTCGCTCAACAAGAAAAACATATATCAAAAGTATACAATCATATGACAAGTTTCAAAATTATTTTCCGTTACTATAAAATATCCTTAACAATGTTTTCCGGAATTCTCGTAACTATAACATACTATAAAATCTGTAATCCGTAATATTGTAATCGCAAGATACTTGTCCATGGGCTATGATTGCATGCAATATAGTCATAATATTGTGAACGTAAAATGAGATGTAACCGTAAAGACCAGACAAAGCGCTAATCAATCATAATTGTAACAGTGATATCACTCCAGGAAAATGACAGGATTGTGACGAAATTTTTATGACAAAAACAAAATCGTCACTACCTACTGACAAAGTTGTCGCAAAACACTGGAGAAATAGTCAACAGCTAATGGTTGACCATCTTGCGACTAAAAATGTCGTTACCATTTTGTGACAAAATGTTAGTTGGTAGGAAGCTTCCTGCCACAATTTTACGGCAGACATTGGGACGAAATACGTCAACAAAAAGAGTGGCAAACACATTCAACGCTGGGTTGATTGCTCAAAATTTGTTAGTTGCAAAATTAGTGACCAAACATTTCGTCTCAAGGTGCTGGCAGGAAATTTTCCGCTAATTTTAACTCGAACGCTCATTGTAGAACACACACAGTGTAAAATTGAACATCACACAAGTGTGACAAGTGAAACCCCAAGTGGTATTGTCATGAACGCATGCGACAACTTATTCGCTAAGATGTGTGGTAAGTAAAACCCCTAAGTGGTATTGTCATGAACGCAGTGACAGTTTATTGGTTAAGCCATGTGGTGAGTGAAGCCTCAAGTGGTATTGTCATGAGCACACGCAATAACTTGTCAACTTCTACTACTACTAAGACTCAACCAAAATCACTTGTTCGAAAAATCTTTTGGCCAAGTGATTGGGGAGCAACGATACATACTGTAATACCCAATAATTTTTATTAATTTTTAATTAATTTAGAAAATAAATTTTAATTTTGAAAAATTAAAAATTATGTTTTAAAAATTTATTGGGTGATTTATGAAATTATTTAAGTGATTAGAGTAATTAATTAAGTGGAAATGGGTTAAAAATGGAAAATAAAATCGAAAATTAAGGAAGAAAGGGTGACAGGTTGTCTGCGTCATTAGAGCATGCTACAAGTCGTTTGGCGTTCAAGGGCTATCGTCCGTGATGAGCGCATGTAGTCCACTTCTGTGGAGGGAAGATGTGTTGCGGACTAGGATCGCCAGCCGTCCAGCAGCTCCGCGTGTTGTTTGGGGTGGTTGTGATAAATTTCCTCCCACAACGTCGTCGTTTCAACTTGTGCCCCAAAGTCAACAACACCCATGCCTCCCACCAACTCTTCTTCAGTTTCCTCTTCAGCTCATTTTCCATCTGGTCCGTTTTCTCCACTGAAACAAGGTAAGAAGATACTTTCTCTCCTTAGTTCATGTTTTTGTTCATTTTGTCAATATTAGCTTCTGTTTTTAATGGATTTGTTTCTTGCTTGTTGCTTCGGTTTGGCATGATTTATAGGCAAGTTTTAGAAGTGTTTGGGTTGGTTTTAAATGGGTTAAGATAATCATGATAGGATAGATTGAAGGTGGTGTCGAGTTAGAATGTTTTTGAAGTCTTGGTTGGTTAAAATCTCAATCTTTTGACTGCTTTAAGGTGTTGTGGATTTCTAGAAATATTGGACATTATTTTATGAATTTTTGGGTGTGTGGGGGGAAGGATGAGGTTTGATTTGGCCGAAAATGGAGGAAAATCACGGGTTAGTTTTGAGGGACCATTTGGTGTAGTTTTGAGTGAAAAGGACCAAAACTGATATTTTTTAAATTTTGGAATTTATTGTAAGGACTGAACTTGATATTTTACAAGTTGGGTGAAATTTGTGATTTTGAAAAGTAAAATCCATTTTTTTAATTTTAAGAAAGTTAAGCTAAATTGTAATTTTACCAAAGTTGAAGATTTAAAAATAAATTTTAAATACTTTAAGGACCAAATAATAAATCCTAAATATTTTAGAGACTAATTTATAATTTGCCAAGTCTCGGGCGACTAAAACGTAATTTTACATTGGTCCGGAACCAAACTGTAATTTTACGTGGATTTTGAATTATGAATTAAGAATGATAGGATATCATTCAAAATATATTTTTGGGGATCTTGTGAGGGTCCGAGTATGCATTTGCATTGCATAGCATAGCATTTGGTACATCCACAATATCGCATTTTGACTTGTCATTATATATATATGTGTGTGTGTGTGTGTGTGTGTGTGTGGTTGTTCAGCTTTGTGTTCCTGTCAGCAAGACCAACCACCGACAAGTGGGACTTGACTGACGTTGTACGCTTGGATTTCTAGGCGAGTGAATAGCAGCTTCAAACACATAGGTTGTGTCTCGAAACTTCTATTATGTTTTTGTTGTGTTGAACATATGAATGAAATTGGACTAATATAAGGATTGATTAATTAATAAACTGATTATGTGTTTATTACTAAGTATTACGTTTTGAAGTTTGATATATATATGTATTATATATCATTTTACGAATTGTGTTTATTAATAAGTATTGCGTTTTGAAGTTTGATATATATGTATTATATATCGTTTTACGAATTTGAATTAATCGCATTATTTTATTTATACTATGTAATAGTATAACATGATTTTGGTTTTCTAATATGGGGCACATGTGCTATGGGTAGTAGTAGCCTTTGGTATACCAATGCATTGAGAAATCCTGACTACCAAGTATGTCAGTAGCCATGTGTTTTGATCCAACACATGATGTGATTTGTGGTGGAGTCCACATCACGTATGTTTAGTGCTGTATGCACATATTGATATGGTCCCATATTTACGAGATATGTTTTGACTATGAAAATGTATTCAATATGTTTTTCGTGCCTGCTGTTTTCTTTGATTGGGAACGTTTTGGAAAATGACTTTCGAACGCTACTATGTATTAACATGTATATATATATATATTATCTACCTATATATTGCATGCAGCAGTTTTGAACTGTTTTCAAAATAGTTTTTGTGAGAAACGTATGAGGCGATCTAAAGTGTTATTCCTCACTGGGCCCTGACCCACTTTATTTCTATGTCTATGTTGATTTCCATATCTCAGGTTCACGGATTTTGGCTTCGGCTACCTTTCCGCATCCTGACTGCCAGTGAGGCGTCTCTTTGTTACTGATGCCCTTTTCTCCAGGCTCTTCTTTTTTATTGTTAGAGTTCCATACCAGGATGTTGTAGGGTCGCGAGTTTGCTATTTGTATTTTTTGTATTTGATATTCTATACTTATAGTATATTTTGGATATGTTTGGTATTTGATTTATGATATATATTTTAGTAATTTTGTTTTAAACAATAAATGCTTTCGTTAAACGTTTTGGGTAGTATGTTATGATACATGGAGGCTTGTGCTAGTCGATCCAGGCTTCCACAAATGGTTCGTCTCGTACGCCGGTCTCGGCTCGATTTTGGGTAGTGACACATACTAATTATGCAGGAAAAAAAACACATGAACAATAGCAGCAGATAAAATAATTGATTCTAGTAAGGGCTTGACTCTCAACACGACCACATAATCATCTCGATCACCTAGAGGAAAGTTCCTGAACATCATCATGGTGGAGATGACGAACTTCACGAAGTGTAGTGGAAATGACGAACCACTTGATGAACCCCACTCGACAAGTTGGTAAACTCCATAAGGAGATGGCAAACTTCACGAGGTGGGGTTGAGATGATGAACTCCACGAGGGGATGGCGAACTCCTCAAGATTTGGTCGGGATGATGAACTCTACGAGGAGAAGGAAAACCATGCGAGGTGGGTCGGGATGATGATCTCCATGAGGAGATGGTGAAATCCGCAAGATGGGTCGGAATGATGAACTCCACAAGGAGATGGCGAGCTCCGCGACGTGGGGTTGGGATGATGAACTCCACGAAGAGATGGCGAGCTCTGCAAGGTGGGGTCGAGATGTTGAACCTCATGAGAAGATGAACTCCACCAGGAGATGGTGAACTCTACGAAGTAGGACGAGATGATGAACCTCACGAGACGGTGGACTCCTCGAGTTGGTAAGCTCAGCAAAATGGTGAACTCCTCAAGCCGGAGAACTCCTCGAGTTGTTGAACTTTGCATGCCATGAGCCATAGACCGCAAAACACAAATCACGAGCCACGAACCGCGGACCACTAAGGTATCACGTGTTGGAGAATTTTTGGTCTATGAGTGGATAATGAAAGAGACTTGAAATGAGAGGAGAGAAATCAACACCAAGAATTTAAAGTGGTTCGGCCAATTTTTCCTACATCCACTATCTAAGTCTCACCACTTAGGATTTCACCTATATCGAAGATTGATTACGGCTCAATCCAACAAACCCAATACACGAGGTTGATTCCAGCTTAACACCTCCAAGGTATACACAATGTTGTTTTCCTTAGGTTCATAACAAACCTCTACAATGTTGTTTTCTATAGGCTTACAACAAACCTCTACAATATTGTTTTTTATAGTCTTACAACAAACCTTTCTCACACTCTCAAAGTGTTTATAACAGATGAAGCTCTATGCTAGAGTTGAAAATTTGAGCTTAATGCTTGAACTTTGATCTTTAGCTTGATTGGTTGTTTTTCTTGGTTAGAATTGATACGTAATTTGGCCCAATGAGTTCTGAGGTTGTTCAACACGTTTCTGCCATTCTCTTGATGTATTTATAGCATTCCCATGCCATATGACCGTTGCTTTGAAGAAACTAGCCATTGGAGTGCATTTAATGCTTCTGCAGCTTTCTGTGACTCAGCTAACGTACATTGCCATTACAAGACTTACGTTGATCATGCTTAATTTCAGTTCACGTACGTTGTGCTTCTTATGACATACATTGATCATTCATCTTTTTAGTTGACGTATGTTTCTCTTTTCTCGACGTACGTTCTGCACCTCTATTACGTACATTGTACATGTATGAGGTACATTATTCGTGGTTTGAAATAATCCAGTAGCCTCTGTTTTCTTCCCGTGCCACATCTACGTACTTTGTAAATTCTCTACGTACGTTGGTGTTCAATGACGTACGTTGTGGATTTGTAAGACGTACGTTAAGCGTGCTATTTTCCAGATAACGTACTTCATATCATTTGTAACGTACATTGCCACTTTGCAGAGCTTTAATTTGCAACTCTAAGCTTTCCAATGTGTTTAACTTCAAGTCAAGCATTTTACTCATCATCAAAACCTTTTGTACATTATCAAAACATAAAGGGAACTTAATGTTGATAACCCATGATCCAACAATCTCCCCTTTTTTTATGATGAAAAAACTTTGAAGAATTAATGGCTACATCAAAGGCAACACATTGATCAAGGATTTCATCCTTGTCATTTGATTAGTATCATCCAAGAGTGACTGTAAAAAAAATTCTACCCCCTTTCATTCATACATAACACTCTTCCCCTTTTTGTCATTAATCAAAAAAGATTAAACAATTAAGCAATAATAAACATTTTCACTCCTCCTTTCAAAAATAATTTATGCATATAACAACAAAAAAATAGGCTCTACCCTTATTTGCTTCAAAACAATGCACATATATGAATAAAAGAAATCATGCAAATAGTAATAATTAAACAAGAAATAAAAATTGCATGAAATATAAGATAATAAAATTTAAGAAGTACCTAATATGCCGAAAGGCATATATTGGCCAATGGATCTCCATCATCACTTGGAGAAGAACTATAGTCTCTTCTTTTATTTTTCTTCTTCCTCTCCTTCAATCTCTCCATCTCTTTTCGTTGTTCTTTTTATTTTTCAACAACTTCTCATAAGTTGCTATCCTTTTGGAGTAGAATTTTAGCTCTTCATCCGAGCTTGTCTCTCCTTCACTCTCCTCTTTTTGGCAATGAATGGAAGCTTTCAATTCCTTCCCATGCTTCGGTCTTTCATCTCTTGATTTGAGCACAATCTCATAATTTATGAGTGACCCAATTAAAGCACTAAATTCCAAAGAGTTTAAGTCTTTGGACTCTATGATGGCAGTGACCGTTGTGTTCCATGCTTGAGGCAAAGACCTCAAAATCTTCTTCACCTTATCGCTATTAGTGATTGGTCTTCCAAATGAGGCAAGACCATTTGTGATTTCCACAAAGTGATTAAGCATGTTGTTATTGCTTTCATTCTCTTTTATGGAGAATAACTCATAGTCATGTACAAGCATATTAACTTTGGTTTCCTTGACTTGAGTTGTGCCTTCATGAGTAATCTCAAGTATTTCCCATATCTCCTTGGCATGATCACAAGAGGAAATTCGATTGTACTCTTCTTGACTCAAAGCATAATATAAGAGTTGAGTGGCTTTGACATTTCGACTTAGAGACTTCCAATCTTCATTGTTGAAGTCTTTATACTCCTTAGGTGTGCCGTCTTCATTCTTGAGAATTTTTGGACCAAGAACAATCACATTCCATAGCTCCATATCATATGATTGGATGAAAATAATCATCCTTTTCTTCCAAGAATTGAAATTTGAGCCATCAAGAAAAGGAGGGATATAAAGAGAAGCATCAGAAACACATGGAGGAGAAGGACCGAAATTCATTTTGTTGATGTGGATATTTTCTTCAAGGTTGTTAAGCCTTCTTGAATGGAGACCCGCTATGATACTAATTGTTGGAGAATTTTCGATCTATGAGTGGATAGCAAAAGAGACTTGAAATGAGACGAGAGAAATCAACACCAAGAATTTAGATTGGTTCGACCAACCTTGCCTACATCCACTACCTAAGTCTCACCACTTAGGATTTTCACTATATCAAAGATTGATTACGGCTCAATCCAACAAAGCCAATACACGAGGTTGATTCTCGCTCAACACCTCCAAGGCCTACACAATGTTGTTTTCCTTAGGTTCACAATAAACCTCTACAATGTTGTTTTCTATAGGCTTATAACAAACCTCTACAATTTTGTTTTCTATAGGCTTACAACAAACCTCTACAATGTTGTTTTCTATAGATTTACAACAAACCTTTCTCACACTCTCAAAGTGTTTACAAACTGTTTACAACAGATGAAGCTCTATGCTATAGTTAAATATTTGAGCTTGATGCTTGAACTTTGATCTCTAGCTTGATTGGTTGTTTTTCTTGGTTGGAATTGATAGGTAATTTGGCCCAATGAGTTATAAGGTTGTTCAACACGCTTTTTCCCTTCTCTTGATATATTTATAGCATTCTCATGCCATATGATTATTGCTTTGAAGAAACTAGCCGTTAGAGTGCATTTAATGCTTCTACAACTTTCTGTGACTCAGCTAACGTATGTTGCCATTACAAGACGTGTGTTGATCATGCTCAATTCCAGATCACGTACGTTGTGCTTCTTATGGCGTACGTTGATCATACATCTTTCCAGTGACACACGTTTCTCTTTTCTCGACGTACGTTGTACACCTCCACTACGTATGTTGTACATATATGACGTACATTATTCTTGCTCTGGAATAATCTAGTAGCCTCTGTTTTCTTCCTATGTCACATCTACGTACTTTGTAAATTCTCTATGTACGTTGTGTTCAATGACATACGTTATGGATTTGTAAGACGTACGTTAAGCGTGCTATTTTCCAGATAACGTACTTCATATCATCTATAATGTATGTTGCCACTTTGCAGAGCTTTGATTTGTAACTCTAAGCTTTTCAACGTGTTTAATTTCAAGTCAAATGTTTTTCTCATCATCAAAACCTTTTGTGCATCATCAAAACATAAAGGGAACTTAATGTCGATCACCTATGATCCAACATAACAAACCACTAAGTGGCTCCAAAATGTCCACGTGGTAGTAGGGGTGAAGTCCCCTAAGAAGCGGTCCTAAACGCCCATGTGGTAGTGGGTGAAATCCTCCAATAAGCAACCCCTAAATGCCCACGCGGTAGTGGAAGTGAAGTTTTCCAAGTATGGTTCCTGAACACCCACATGGTAGTTGTCACGACCCAAACCGGGCTGAGACCGGCGTACAAGGCAAACCGTCTATGGGAGCCCGACCTGTGTCGCACAATCCTCAAAGATCATAACATACTACCCAAAATGTTTAATTATTATTTAAAAACATTCAATGAAAACATTTATCGTTTAAAATATAAGTAGTAAAATAAATATCATAAATCAAATAGTGAATATATCCAAAAATATATCGTGAGTATATAAAATATCAAATACAAATGGCAAAACCCGTAACCCTACAACATCCCAGTGTGGAGCTCTAGCAAAAACAAAAAAAAAAAGAGCCCGAACAAAAAGACATCACTAACCAAAGACGCCTCATTAGCAGTCAAGATGCATAATTGTTGCCGAAGCCAAAATCTGTACACCTTAAATAGAGGAAATCAAGTAGACAGAGAAACAAAGGGGGTCAGGGCCCAGTGAGGAATAATACTCCAGATCGCCTCATATGTGCTTCACAAAGACTATTTTGAAAACTGTTTGAAAATACCACAAGCAGATATATATATAGACACACACACCATATAAATAATAGTTTTTTAAAAATTCATTTCACAAAGGTTCACAACCAAAGCATCCAACAGACACGTAGGCTTTAAAATTCATTTTTCAGATTCAAATCGTTGTTTTCTAGTCAAAACTCATATCAAATACATGGGACTAAAACAAAGGTGTGTATCCAGCACTAATACAAAGATGATGTGGACTCCACCAAAATTCATAGGAAATCATGTGTTGGATCAGAACACATGGCTATCAGCAGCATTGGTAGCTGGGCTTTCTCAAAGTATTGGTATACAAAAGGTCACATTTTACCCCCATAACAGATGAATCCCATATCCAAATCAAAACATACTAGTACATAGTATGAAATCAAGGGCATGCATAACAACATCAAAATCAAGTAGATATATATATATATATCAATTCAAAACGAAATCCTAATTAAACATATAACTAGTTATTATTAGTCAATCCTCAAATTAGTCTAATTTCAGATATGTGTTGTACACAACAAAAACATATACAGTTTTGAGACATAGTCAATGTATCTGAAGTTGTTATTCACTCACCTGAAAATCCAAGCGCAATCACCAGTCAAGCCCCACTCGACGATGACTAGTATCGCTGGCAGGAACAAGAAGCTAAACAGATACCTAGGAGTGATGGGAAAACACTGGAGAAGCAATTCAGACAAGTTTGAGAGTATTTGGTGAGAGAATGGGTAAGAACTGAATGAAGAAGGAGGAGGGGTATTTATAAACCTCGCGTCAAAACGCTGCATTTCGCGAAAATTCGCCCAGACAATGGGCATCTACCTGCGTTAAAATTTCTACAACGCGCGTTGTAAACGTTCAATGTGCGTACTACCCCAGAAACGGGAGTTGTCGAAATAGACGGAACACCCATCAAACCCAGATCCAAGACTCTCAAACCCAGAACAATGATCACCGCATGTCACACCTATACAACACGCGTTACACACTTCAACGCGTGTGGAACCTTTATTGTGCGCACAAACGAGGGAATCTGAATGGTCCTCTAACCCAGCAAGCCATCAACGGCCATAGTAAGTCTACAATGCACGTTGTAAGCATTCAGCTTGCTCTACACATATAAAAACTCAAATTTAAGGCAATCCTAACTTAGGATCATCTACACCAACATCCCCGAGACCAATCAAACACCTAAACTCAACATAGTAGTGTAAAAACTAACTATGGACATCCCGATTCACAAAAAAATCAATGAAATGCTACAGGACTCTTATCAAAACAGGCAAGGTATTACAATAGTAGGGATGAAGTTCTTTAAGCAGCATCTTCTAAACGTCCAGGTAGATGTGGGGATGACAACAACGGCAAGTGGTTTGGTCAATGACAACCACTACAATTGGTCTAGTCCATAACAACAACAGAAGTGGTCAGGTACATGCCAACAATGACCAGTTGTCTTATTTTTTGAACGGTAAGTCGACTGATTTCACGAACTCCTCGTAGTCTGGTGTCACGAATGGCAAGTCATTCCTCAAACATCTCGAATGATGTGTTGACTCTCGAGCATCTCGAACGGATGTCGTTCCGCGAACGACGTATCGCCTGTGGAACATCTCAAAGATGAGTGGTCTGCAAAAAAATAAAAGAAAAAGAAATGAAGAGGAAAGCAAAAAAAAGGAAGAGGAACATGAGACATAAACATAAAATAAAAAAAGACAAGAAAGAATAAAAGAGGAAGAACAAAACAACAAACATAGAGAAGAAAAAAAATCATGACACAAAAAAGCCCTGCTCAGGAAACAAACAGTGAGTAAAACGGTGAGCAGAGTCAAACCACAGACACTGGTACATAAATGCTTAAATGCTAAAACAGAAAAATAAAATAAATTTGAATTGAATGAGAGTAAAACCAAGAATTAAAAACAAACAGAGATTAAAATTTGCAATGACAAATGAAATCACAGCAGTAGTAAAATAACAGAAATTCAATAATGAGAAAGTCTAGCCAAGGTATTTCCTTTGTTCAATCCAATCGATTGATCACAGACGCGAAAGATAAAAATCAAGCATTCGAATAGATAGTGTTTTAGTTAACGGTGACACACTCAATTAACTAATCTCTTCTTACTTGTTTGATATCCCCGGGACGCCCTGCATACTATTTTCCTAACAACTAGACAACTCCTGGGATGCCCTGCAAGGTTTAATCTATGGAAGCAACAAGAATTAAAGAGACTCATATCCTAGCCAGTGAAACTGAAAACGCCGTGATTCATTTAAACCAGATTATTCGGTTCCATAAAAATGAACAATGCCCAAACCACATAAATTCATGTTATTCATTACTTAGATTAGGACTAATGTGATGCACTATCAGTCCTAAATTTGCTTAATTGCAGTAAGCAGATGAATGTTAATTTCAACCTTCTTTAGTGTTTCCAACACTTCTTGATCATCCAAAGCCTTCTTCTTATTCATCAATTTAAGTTGCAAAGGCGAACTTTTAGGATTTCCCATTACTGGAATGTTTCTGGAATTTTTTTGAATTTACTGGTTCTGTCGCAGTGGCTTCAGCATGGTCATACTAAAGTGATGTCGCGTTTGAACTGGAAATTTCTTTTCCACTTCGAAGAGCAATTGCACTAATATTCTGCATTGGGTTTATCTCAGGTTGGGAGGGCAATCTTCCTGGATTTTCAAGTCTGTTCATAGAAGTGGTTAGCTTATTCATTTGATCTTTCAGTTCAAAAATAATTACCTCAGTTTGAACTTGAAAGTTGTGTGTGGAAGCTGTAAGCTGCTGAGTAGACAATGCCAAGTTTTTCACAATTTCTTCCAATCCTTGTGAGTTATCAGACCGTGGAACATGTTATTGCTGAGAAGAATTCTAACTTGAATTGTTGTTATTTCCATACCTCAGGTTTGGATGATCCATTCATCCTATGTTGTTTGTATTAGAATACGGATCATATCTCTTATGCGATTGCTCTTCAAAATTATTGACAGTATTAACTTGGCCCAAGAATCATCATCATACAAAGATGGGCATGAATATGAAGAATGTCCTTGAACACAACAAATCCTACATACTTGCACTTTCTGAACGGATTGCCCTTGACTGACAGCTAGCTTGTTCGCCAAAGCTACAGTTTGATGTAACAGAGAGGTTATATCATCAAGTCTTAAATCAGAAAATTTTGCAGTTACCTCATTAACACGCCTAGTAGGAGATTCGGGTTTGGAACTGAATTGTTGTGAGTTTGCAGCCATGACAAAAATCAACTCTAGAATCTCCCTAGGTGTTTTGCTGATGATTGCACCACCACTAGCAACATCTAACATCCTGCGTTCCAAAGGAAGAAGACCATCATAAAAATATTGAATTAAGAGTTGGTCAGAAATATCATGTTGAGGATAGCTTGCTTGAAGTCTTTTGAATCTCTCCCAGTTTTCATACAAAGTTTCAGTGTCTCTCTATTTGATACTGCAGATCTCCCTTCTGAAGTTTGCAGCTCTAGAAGCAGGAAAGAACCTTTCCAAAAATAACCTAACCATATCAACCCATGTATCAATTGAATCAGGAGGTAGATAGAAGAACCACTCTTTAGCTCGATCCGCCAATGAGAAAGAAAAAGCTCTCAGTTTGATTTGATCTTCTGTAATACCATGAGGAATGAAACTGGAGCAAACAATATGGAACTCTTTAAGATGCTTGTTGGGATCCTCATTCTCCACACCATGAAACCTCGGTAGAAACTGAATTAAGCCAGATTTCAACTCAAATGGAGCACCCAAAGGTTGATACTGAATACACAAAGGTTACTGAACCATAGGAGGAGCAACCAAATCTCTCAACGTTTGCTTAGGTGGAGCCACAGGTGGAACAACAAGTCTGGCATTATTGTTGTCAGCAATCTCCATTTTGATCACAGAATCAGTGTCAACAATGTATGCAAAACAGAGAAAAGATTAGTAGTAAAGCAAATAAGCAAAATCTGAAACACTGGTCCCCGATAACGGCGCCAAATTTGATAGGGTGTTTAACCTACCAAAATAATATTAACCTGCTCAGGAAACAAATAGTAAGTAAAGAGGTGAGCAAAGTCGAACCATAGAGACCGGTACAGAAATGCTTAAATGCTAAAATAGAAAAATAAAATAAATTTGAATTGAATGAGAGTAAAACTGAGAATTAAAAACAAACAGAGATTAAAATTTGCAATGAGAAATGAAATCACATCAGTAGTAAAATAACAGAAATTCAATGATGAGAAAGTATAGCCAATGTATTTCCTTCTTTCAATATAATCGGTTGATCACAGACACGAAAGATAAAAATCAAGCATTCGAATAGATAGAGTTTTAGTTAACGGTGACACACTCAATTAACTAATCTCTTCTTAATTGTTCGATAGCCCTGGGACGCCCAGCAAACTATTTTCCTAACCACTAGACAACCCTAGGGACGTCCTGCAAGGTTTGATCCATGGCAGCAATAAGAATTAAAGAGACTCATATCCTAGCCAGTTAAACCGAAAACGTCGTGATTCATTTAAACCAGATTATTCGGTTCCATAACAATGAACAATGCCCTAACCACATAAATTCACATTATTCGTTACCTAAATTATGACTAATGTGACGTACTATCAGTCCTAAATAACAGTATATTATCTCAATCAATCAACCAACGGGCCATTGTCAATCAATCAACAAAAATAATAATAAAGGAACTCAGGCACAGAAACTGAATAAATACTCGAAACACTTTATAACAATTAAAATAAAAGTCTCAAAACCTTAATGGATCGAACTTTAGAAATACCTCAACTAGAAAAAGGTTTAGTTACACATGAT
>CAODLS012190554.1:0-12960 GCA_948243855.1 Flueggea neowawraea
CTGGAAATAGGTCCTGATTTCTCCAGTTCCATTGCTCTTGATGTTCTTAGTAACCTTATGTATATGAAGTTCAAACACTTCATTATGTTCTCTGATAACTTGTTTGGTTGCCATTGTTGTGTGCTTTCTTCTGATAGGATTGAATTTGAAAGCGCTTTTGGTAATATGTTCTCCATGGGGGTTGCCTCTGCATTTCGTTCTCTTATTGGCTGACACAAAGCTCAACAATTAGCTTCTAATTAGATTACTTTTTGATACGGCCAAAAGTGAAAGAAAAAATTGAGGTAAATTACAGGAGTATATTGTGAATTAGTAAATTTAATATATTGTATAATAAAGAAAATGAGAAATTCATCAGAGTCTTTTTAAGGATAGACAAATTTAACCAAAAAAATCTCAAACTTTTAGAGAAACTGTAATATGTTTAAACCGTAATATGCATATGTGCTGGAAACAACATGCCAAATAGATGCATCATAACAAAGAGTAACGGTCAATATTTTCAGAGAAATGATTTATATGAAAATGTTGACATTTTGCATTTACCAGAAGGTAAAAAAAGTAATATTGACGTGGTAAGACAGGACAAGACAAAAAAATTTATCGAAATTACACCCTTCCTTTAATGAAGATAGCTTGGCCTCTTGGACAAAGATGGGTTTTAAGGAAAACAAAAAAGGGTTAAGTTTGTTATAAATAGTAATTTTTATTTAATTTTTCAAGTATATTCTTATTTACTTTTTATAGAAGGGATTTTATTGGGTAAAAATCGCTTGGATGAATTAATTTGCATTGGAAATAAGAGAATAAAATCAAATTGTTGATCATTTATTAATAGTAGAAATGACATTTGATCAATAAATGATAAGGAAAAAAAATAGAAGTATGCTTATATCTTAGGACATTCAAAATAAAAAGAAAAAGTATTTTTGTGGGATAGAAGAAGTAATAGGGTAAATATAAAAAATAGACAAATTTAACCAAAAAAATCTCTTTGATTCCACAGTCAGATAGAAACAAATAAAATTTAATATTTATTATTACTACTATGACTATGACAACATAATATTAAAAAAAAAACATATTAAATACGATGTGATATATGTTATTGTTGTCAAACAAAAATAAACGTCAGGAAGATTATCTAAATGATGAATCTCTCAATCAAAAAGAGGGGAAAAAGAAAAATGTTTGAATGATCATACCTTAGGCGACGAATATCTTGGATCTCTCAAGTCTCGGAACGGCGAAGGAGATTTTAGCAACCCACTTTTTCTTGGAATTCTTTCATGAAATTTAGACTCCTCATGAATAATATTGAGCTCTTTATGATCTCTTGAAGCCCCCAATGTTTTGTTGTCATTCATTAAAGTGAAGTCATTACTATTATACAAGTTTCCTTTGATTGCTTTACTTATAAAATGCAACGCTTTCGTCTCAAACGTCGCCTTTTCTTGGAAACCGCCACCTTTGCTCATGAAATGGATCGGACTAGAGGTAATTGATGAATTTGAAAAACGACCACTTTGCAGCTGGTGATTTGGAGTTGCAGGATGCCATGTTACGTGTTTTGGTTTCTTGATCTGATCCTTATTATTAATGGCGGTTTCTTTTTCGTTTTTTAAACCAAATTGAAGTTGGCTTATTTGGCTTTCTAAACGAGCTATTTCTCCCTCCACCATTGCCAACTCTGTCAATAGCTCCTTGACCTGTTAAATTTATTGCGCAATTTTTTTATTAATTTTGCATCTTCATTTTTTTTTGCCTTTTCTCTTTGATTCATGCATTTAATGGAGGAAAACAGAAAAAAATTGCATGACTACATCGAAATAAAATCAAAATGATATATTTCTATATATTGTTTTTATTAATTAGTGCAAAGAAATTGGAAAAATTAATTTTACACTACAAAAATGAATCTTATAATTGCCACTTAAGGTCAACTCAAGTGATTACTAGTGTATATTATGAACCCGAAGTTACGGATTTGAATTCTGTTGTACTAAAAAAAACATCATATATTTTGCACTATATATATAAAAAAAAAAGGCTTTTAAAAAAAGCCCTTCATCATCCCTTGAACCACTAATGAGTTATCTACCACAACGTCACTTTGTTAATCATTTTTAAAGATGTTAACGCCAATGATCAATTGATATGAAGATACAGTTTTTTAACTACAAATTAAAGAAGTTCAGTAGTTATATTGGAAAACTTCCTAAATTAATTAGTTGAGTGAAAATATTAATCTATTCTTCATCCACTATTATAACATTTGTAACTAAGCAAATTCACATTTCACACGCAACCTTTACATTAACTTGCAAATCTATTCATTGTAAGCATTCTGTCAAAATTATTTATTTATTGAATGCTAATATGGTATACATGAACAATGTTTTGTCAAGTCACTATTAAGTGTTTTTGTAATATATGTGTATGAAAGAACAAAATTCATAAAAAAAAAATTGATGTACCTTAGGAGGAAGGAAGTTTGGGATAGAGATATCGGCACCATTGCCCTTGTTATTATGTATGCGATCCAAAATCTCATGCATCGTTTCCTCTTGCTGCAACATATTTTGAAGTGTAGAAACCTATATTTATAAATCAAATTTCGTCATTAATATATATTCCTCTGTAATATTAATCAAATATGATCATTAGTTTCCGTTGATTGTACCTAAGTATCAATATATTACCTATTTTTCTCATACAGGAAAAAAAAAAGAGAGTATATAGCCTTAAGTTTTTATAGCATAATAAGGTTCGAACTCTTGATTTAAGGATCTATAACTCACACATCCATTTACTTGAACTAACCTTAAGTGGCATATAGATTTTAGTATTGATGTCTTAATGTGATCATGGATATATGTAGTGAGACATATTTGAAACTAACAAATTCAATCCAATAATGCTGTATATGCAAGAGTCAAAATTGATAAATGGAGTATGAGGAGGCTCGTTTTGGCTCATCTAACTAGTTATTAAGAGCTCAAAATTCTTTAAAGTAATTCATCCAAAAAGAACAAATATTCTAATTTGAAACTTTCAAGATACTCAATACTTGATTAATTGAAAAGAAGCATTTATCCAAAAGAAATATGGACTTTTTTGGAAAGGAGATCATTTAGAGAATTGAGGTGGAGGTATATAATTCACTCTCCTCTGTGGTTAACATATGTACAAGAAAATACTTATATTAAATGTTCAACAAAAATATTAAAAAATAAAAAATGTCATGAAACAGCAAAATAAAAATTAATAAAGAGTTCTATTACGTATTTTCTTGTACATTATCAGACCATAATTCTCTCTAAATATATAAATAAAAGAAAGAAATTTTCTTTCCGAGCCATATATTATCAATCCTGATGCAACACCAAGCTTGCAATCTTTGATTTTAATAATCAAACATAAATACATATACCTATCACCCTATATTATCCCCCCAAAAACAAGCATGCACTTAAAAGAAAAATCCTATGTTAAAATATAGACTGATCAGACATATGTGAACATATTGATTGATATTGCTATTGCTTTGCCATACCTCTCTTTCAAGTGCCTCTCTCTTTTGCTGTCCAATGATCTTCTTCCTCCTCTACAAGAATATATCACAAAAATAAGAGAGAAAGTGACAAAAAAAAAAAAATTAACAATAAAAACATACTTCAAAATTCAAAGAATTAAAATGGGATCACTAGCAAATTAACTTAATAGAAGAATCGTCCACGAGAAGATATCAGAGTATTGATTAGTGCGAGATTTTTGTTTGAAAAATTTTCAGGTTCGAACCATATTAAAATAAAATTATTGAAAAGCAACGAAAACCAACATGAAACTACAAACAAACCATGTATAAATATAATTAAATTATTGACAGACTAACACTTACAATATTGGTTGCGGCGGAGGCATTCATGGGAGAAGCGCCATAAGTAGCCATGAGCGATGTGTTTCTGAGGTGAGAAACCTTAGCTTACCTCAATACTTGAAGGATGCATTAAAACAGGAAAAAATATACCAAGATTTTGATCATGAAAATGTTGGTAGGGGAAAGATTTGATTAGCTTATTAATCCTGAGAAAGAGTAGTGTCTCGTACGATTAGTAGTGGTTGAGGATGTTGTTGTTGAAGTTGAAGAAGAATTAGAAGTAGACTCAAAAACATAAAAAAAGGGAAAAAGTTTGAGGATTGAAGAAATGATAACGTGAGAAGATGAGAAGGAGCTTTCATGAAGCTGAGGAGGTTGGTTAAGGTAAGTTTGAGGTAACTGTCTCAAGTGTGAGTGGGTGTGTCACGGAATGAAAGAAAAATAAAATAAAATAAAATAAAAGAGAAGGGAAGAGTTTAGTAGAGAGAGTTGAAGAGTATAAGTGCCTTTCGTTGGGTCGGTTTTGGCGTAACTTGCACTTGTGGTTTCTGGATGTGTTAGCGGTTATGCCTTCCTTTAGAAGGTCTTTTCATGGCTTTGAATGGAGGAAAAGTTGAATTAAATGATGTATCAATTATAGTTTTAGTGGCTTTATTTGTCTTTCGAACATTGGTAGCCTATATAGCTTGTAAAATCAAAAGGAAACTCACTTAATTATATAGTTACTTATTTGTATATGCAAATCTTAATTATACAGTTACTTATTTGTATACGAAAAAAAAAGGCTTTTATACTAATGCGAAAAAAAAGTATTAATGGTTATAAAAATAGTTTCAAAAGTTTTGTTACTTGAACTATGTCCTTTGACAATTATCAGGTGCATTTGATTAAGATATAATCTGTTTTAAATCCGCTATTAGTTCTCATAGTTTTGTCTTTAAAACGATACACCACTAGACATGGCCACAGTTGGGAATTGCTGGTTTCGGTTTATGTACCGGTAATTCCGGTTCAAGGAAATGGTTGAATCGGATTGCCCAAAGCCAATTTTGGGCGGTTTTGGTTCCGATTCCAGTTCGGCCGATTTGATTCAAAATTCTGGTTCGACAATTCAAATGTTTTTTGAAATATAAATTAATAAAAATTGTTAATAATATAAATCTAAATGTAATTTGGCCTGTTCAATTTAAGATTCTGGTTTGACGGTTCAAACAATTTTTTAAAATATAAACTAATAAAAAATGTTAATAATATAAATGTAAATATAAAAATTCCTACTTAATTTTAAATAAAAAAGATACAAGTAAAAATTTAAGAAATATAAGTAATAATTTAATTGAAATATACTTGAAATAAATAATATAAATAATTAAATTTTAAAAATGGAAATAAAGGAAAACAATTAAAGAAAAAAATGGCCACGGTCCATTTTTTTTGTTGCATTGAACCAAAGGTGAAAGCCTAATGGTCATTGTTTTTATTAAACTGGCAGTTAACTGCCGGTTAAATAGTTGGTTTGAACCGCTGATTCTATGGTTTTTAAATGGGTTGAATCAGAACCATACCAGTTGTTGGCGGTTTCTGTTTCGGTTTTTGGCAATTCCAAATTGACCGATTTCGATTCTGATTTTTGCCGGTTTGATTCCAATCCGGTTCAAATTTGGCCGTGTCTACACACCACTAGTGGAAAAGAATAAGGTATTTATGAATGACACTGACCTTGATCCTAACACAATGTGAAAAATATGGCATTAATAAGAATATTAGAAATCTAAAAAATAATTGCAGGGGTATGATATTAAATTTTGCTCTTTCAAATACAATAAAAATCCCACTACTTATTCCCAAGATAAGCCTAACTGTGTTGGCAGCATATAGTAATACTATTGTAATATTCTGCCCAAACCAATCGAATTCCTGTAGCTCTTCGATTGGGTATGGTTTAATTTTTGAGTATTCCCGATATTGATTAGAGAATTTGGAGGTTGCTATGTTGCTAATGTTGGTTGGTGGGTGTATTCTTGAGGATCAAGGTGTTATGGAATCCCGAGGAAGGTTCGATGCACATAGAGTGTGAAAGATGTGGGGGTATGTGAGCTGGTGTGTTGGAGATGTATGTTAGCGTTATTCACGATGTATGTTATCTGGGTAACACGAGACATACGTTGTAGGTAGTAAGACGTACGTTATCTGAAATTCTATCATGATCAATGTACGTAGCCCTTGGTGTGATGTGCGTTAGGATGTGTTCTCATTGAACGTGATGCCTCTAGAAGCTTAATAACGTACGTTGAGAGGGAGAGACGTGCGTTGTGAAGCACCAAGATGTACGTTGCATGAAAAGTGACGTATGTTGCCTTTGTAATTGTTGAAACACACCGTTTCTTTTTGCAGCTCATATATAACACAACCACCGACAGGTTTTGCCATAACTCCGTCTCATTCACTATAATAATGGACAAGGTAGGACTTAGATTAACCAGAAACAAGCATTGAATCAAGAGATTTGATGAGTTTTTGGTGGAGCTAGGTTTAGATACGAGTTTGAATGATTTGTATTGATTTGTTGTTTGATTGAGAAAATTGTTGATGGATTAAAATTCCTGAGGTTGAGATTGATCAATGTGTGTATTTGATTTCAATTTTTGTCAGTTGAATCGGGAGTTTGGTATTTTTGAAAATAGTTTTGTAATTTGTGGAAAGTTTACTCTAGATTTGTAATTTTTGAAAAATCTCAGAATAGTTTTGTAAGTTGTGGAAAGTTTACTCTAGATTTGTAATTTTTGAAAAATCTCAGAATAGATTTGTAATTTTGGAAAGTTTGAAGTACATTTGTAATTTTTGATGAAATAAGTTAGTTTCGTAAATTCGAAAAGTTTGGGGATTCATTTAGGAATTCTGACTTTTTGAAATATCCGATTGTAATTTTTGAAACTTGAGGAATAGTTTGTAATTTTACAAGGCTTGGAGACTAGAATATAATTTTACAAAAGTTTAAGGACCAAATCGTAATTTTACATAGATTTCGATTTTTGAGTCGAGATTGTTAAATCTTCGATTGATGTGGGTTTTGGGAATTCATTTGAACGTTTAAGTCTTCATATGCATGTGCACGTATTTCGGTACAACTACAGTACCAGAGTCTCACTTACTTTATTCTTTTTTCTGCTATATATTTGGTTCAGCTTCGTGTTCTTGTCAATGGGATCAGCTGCCCGACAGTGGTTCTTGATTGTAGAGCTTGGATATCCATGTGAGTGGATGACAACTTCAGACACATAGGCTGTGTCTCGAAAAATATATCTGTTTTTGTTGTGTATAACACATTCTATAAATGGACTAATATAAGGATTAGTTAATTTAATAAATTGATTATGTGAAATAATGTTCATTGCTTTGTTTTGAAACTCGATATATATACGTTTCATATATCATTTCTCTCTGTTTTTTATTCTGATATGCATGTCTACGTTTTTGTACGATTTGTTTTTGAATATGGGACGCCTACAGGGTACATGACCTTTGGGATACCGATGTTTTCTTTTTGCCAAACTACCAGGGTTGTCGGTAGCCATATGCCCCGGCCCGACACATATTTTTTTATTAGTGACAGAGTCCACGTGTATCATACAATTGATGGAGTGGCGTAGACCACACCATGGTTTAGCTTGGTCCCATATTACCTATACTTTGTTTTTGACCTTGATACTAATAATATCGTTTTCGTCGAGTGCATGTGTTTGTAAATGTTTTCGAAATGATCTTTGAAACCTTACTATGTATGCAGTGTGTATATATATACGTATACTTATTTATATATGTGTGATATTTTTTAATTGTTTTCAAAACAATATTTGTGAGGCACGTATGAAGCATTTTGAAGTATTATTTCTCACTGGGTTCTGACCCCTTTTTTTCTATGTTTATCCTGTTTCTTTCTTACAGTTTGACATTTTGTCTCAGCAACCATTTAGTATCCTTACTCAGTTAGGCTCATATTATTTTGGTTAGTGATGCCCTCTTGGCCGGTCTTCTACATTTGTTTTAGAGCTCCTCACCGGGATGTTGTCATGTTACTGAGTTACATTTCGTCTTTTGGATTTTCTGCATATCTATATTTTTGATATTTGTATTTGATTTTGTTTATAGCAAATGTATCACAATGACATTATATATATATATATATATATATATATATATATATATATGACTTCTTACAAATGAGTTTTATTAAAAATATTTTAATAACTGAATAAATGGGTAGTGTTTTTGATTCTCTGAGACTTGTGCGGAATGGATCACGCTCCCATAGACGGTCTGCCTCGTACGCCGATTATGGTCCGGAAACGGGTCGTTACAACTATTGTATGGGTTTAGCCTAGTTAACTTAATACAATAGTAGAGTGGTCTTTCTTTTCAAAATAAAAAAAAAAAAAGCTAGAAATATTAAAATATATAAAAAATAAGTGGAAAATAAAAAATGAAACAGGATATGAAAAAAGAAAAACTGAATTCATGTCATTTTAACTCGTTCCCAGACGAATTTTGACCTCTGTTACACCTTCAGATCTTGCCCTAAATGTTGAGGAAATGAATAGAGCTGTTGGGTGATAGGGCTCCGAGTTTCATCTCGTTCCTTACTCAAATGAAAGCCTCTTGCATGAATAATGCAAAATTGGCCATTTGCTACTGCATCATTGTCTTGCTCGAGTGGGAGGGGCTTGCACGAGTAGACGTTGATGATGCCACCCATCCAGCCTAGCTAAATAGTTCGGATTAGTCTCCTTTTCAAAATAAATAAATAAATCAGTATGCAAAACCAAACATGATTAGTGCTCAGATGTGCTTCAATTACTTGTTCTACATTTCAACGTCCATGAAGCTTACATTTCATAGACAGACAGGTGAAACTAGAAGACACTTTACGGCATGTACGAAGGAAAGCTCCTACGTCAGATTTGATTCATCAAGTGCGCGCCTTAATAGTTTTAGTACTTTGGAGGTGCCTGCTGGGTTGGCAACATTCCGAAGCGCTTCTTGAAAGTAATTCTGTGCCTTGAGTATTTGTCATCAGGAGAGAAGCGAGCTGCAGCAAAGAATGTATTAGCGAAAATAAACTCTTTAATTGCTTGTTTGTATAAAACAACACAACATATTTTGGCACATCAAAAGTCGTACCATATAACTTCAATTTTTACTATTCAATCAACTATCTCCTAAAAATTATCCATTAAAGCATATTGTTTCCCAAACAATCGCTTCCAAGTCAAAAGCATTGATTTTGAGCGTCAAGCTCGTTTGAGCACAAAGAGCATCATGGAACAAGGCCTACTTTGAAATAAGAACTCTTTGATGCACAACATATTGACATATCTTGCTTAAGAATCGATTAATGATCCAACATACATATCAGAACCAATCCATAATTGTACAATCTCTAAAGGATGAACTCATGAAACATGAGTTCCAACAATATAACAAAAAATAAGTGATGCATGCAGCTGTGACATTTCAAAAATAATTTGCGCTTGAAAAAAAAATTGTAAAAACAAGTGCGCATGTAAGGATATTTCCTAATTTTGATAAACCATGGAGTACCAATCCAATGAAATGTATATTAAACTATTTCACTTCACTTTTAGTGGAAATTGTTAGAAAATTTCACATTGAATAAACAGGCTTTGATCGTGTGTACTCACAGTCCTTAATGGAATTATGCGCCCACTATGTTGTTGATTGGTTAAGGCAGAAACCTTCTAAGATTAACAAAACGAATTTCTAGTCAAGAGGCACAATGCTCCGGTAGTCCAGCTACTCATCCATTGGGTGGATCACTCACCAGTTGATGCATCATAGGAGTACGCTGATGATTTGAAGATCAGATTTCCTTCATTCTTCCTTGAGGACAAGGAAGTTGTAAGGGGAGGGAATTGACGCAGACTAGGCAAAACGACAATGTTGGAACAAGTAATGCCACACCCATTAGCCGTTAGACAACCATTGGAAGTAACTCATTTTTCTTTTCATATTTTTCAGCTGGTAATTTGTTTCCATTCAGTTGGTTATTTTCTTAGAGCGTGAAAAGGAGAAGTTTCTTATTTATTCTGTTAGACAGATGCTTATATGTGTGGAGGATGAATTGGAAAAACTTGGGCAGAAAGTTGGTAAAACATTTATTCTCCTTCTTCCCTCAATGTATCTATTATCTTTCACTCAATGAAATTCACCTTTATTCGTCCCTAATTTCTTCTTTCCTTCTTAAATCTACGAGTCTGTACCAATTGGTATTAGAGACAACCGATTCTCCACCTATGGTACGAACCATGGCAGAGAGAACCTAATCCCAGGAGATTTGGAGAGAACTTCTGGAGATTATGAAAAAGTTTGAGCTTAGAAAGGAATTGTGGAGATTGGAAGCCGAGAAGAGAAACTCCAAATCCTTGGCTGAGCTTAAGACTTTAATTGGGGGTCTTAGTCTTTAAAATCAAGAAGTTTTGACTAGCAGAGGCAACTAGGAGGGAGGCACATCTTCTGCCACTAGCATGATAAGAACCATCGATTGCCGACCAAACGTCTACTTGGGACATTCCACTAAGGTGGATTTTCTGAGATTCGATGGTATTGGACTAGATGGGTGGATCCTTAGAGCAGAATACTTTTTTGAAGTGGATCGCACCACTCTGGAATTCAAGGTGAGGATGGCTACACTTCATCTGGATGGTAAGGCCATTCAATGGCATCAAGGTTATGTGAAGACGAAAGGGAACGAGACTTATATGGATTGGTCGGAGTATGTATTGGCGTTGAGTGCCAAATTTGGGCAGCATTCGTATGATGATCCGTTGGCTGACTTGAGAAACCTTCGTCAAACAGGATCTCTACAAACCTACATGGAAGAAATTGATGAGTTATACCCCAGAGTATAGGTGAAAGAATCCCATGCACCGAGTTTTTTCTTATCAGACCTTGTAGATGAACTTCAGATGCTAGTAAGAATGTTCAAACCCCAATCTCTAGCAGATGCTTATTCCCTTGCTCGTCTACAGGAGATAGCAGTAGCAGCCCTCCAAAACAAACCCAAACCCAACACAAAAGGACCTACTACTCCTTACACATACTCTCTTGCTTTTCAACCTAAGCACACCGCTTTTGCCTTCAATTCTCCCACAATCTCCAATTCCTTGTCACACTCAAACATTCCTCCATCTAAGATACCACAAACCGGTATTCTACCTCTACCCCAAACCACAACTATTCCGAGAAATACCACTGCCCCACCCTAACGAAATACCAGAACTATTTCCATCAAAGATCTGGATGAGGGACGCGCCCAGGGTTGTGTTTTTGGTGCGATGAAAATTTTACTCTGGGTCATAAATGCAAAAAGAAACAGCTCTATGTTTTGCAATTGCAGGTGGATACTGGACAGGAACCAGGGGAAATTGAGCTGGAAGAGGTAAATACGAAAGAGGACATTAAGAATATCCAACTCTCTCTAAATGCCTTGATGGATGGGGGTGATTATCAGACCATGACACTAAAAGGTACTTATCAAGGACGACCTCTGTTTATATTGATTGATTTTGGAAATACCTATGTTGAACTAATAGTGGCCAACATTAAATTCTTTTTTATATTTTGATGATAAGCAAAACGTTTGATTTAAAGAGAAACAAGTTAGAGAGAAAAAAAAATTTGAAAAATTTTCTGTGCATAATTTTTTTTTGAAAGAGGGAATGAAAATGTTTAACTTTGCTTAATATTTTTGATGATTACAAAAAGGGGAGAATGTTGAATATGTTCATATATCTATTTGCAAGAGGAGAAATGTTTTCATTCATATTTTCATGATACTAACAAAATGATAAGGATAGAATCCCTGATCAATATTGTTGTCCTTGATGTAGCGCTTTAATTCTTCAAAGTTTTGTCATTATCAAAAAGGGGGAGATTGTTGAACCAAGGGTGGTTAACATTAAGTTCCTTTTTATGTTTTGATGATAAACAAAACGTTTGACTTTAAGAGAAACAAGTTGGAGAGCTCAGAGTTGCAAAACAAGCAACTGCAATTGGTTTACGTACATCAGAACTAGTTCATGTACGTGACAGTGGGTCTGAAGACGAGCAGAAACCACTGGAACCCTCTGAAACACGTTTCACGTACGTAAGGATGTGTTAACGTATGTGTGTTGTGATTCACATTCGTGTGATATAAGTTCACATACGCAAAGCTTGCTCAAAGATTATCAACGTACATGAGATTAAACAAACGTACGTAAGCTGGAGAATTTTCAGATGACATAGGTAAGGATGAAGTAACATATGTGAGAGTGGCACAAATAGCTGCAACGGGCAGAAACGTACTCCAACGGCTAGTTTATTTCCAACAACGGTCATATCACTTGGAGATGTTATAAATACATCAAGAAAGGGAAAAAAAACGTGGATGATCATATGCTTTCAAGTCCCAATCATTTTCATAATTCTCCTCACTCCAAAACACTAAATCAAGCTAGAGATCAATATTCAAGTTTCAATCTGAAATATTCAACTATAGCATAGACCTTTCATTTGTTGTAACTGTTTTGTAAAACACATTGAGAGTGGGAAAAAGTTTGTTGTGAGCCTATAGAAAATTATTTTAGAGGTTTAATCTTGCACCCATTGAAGCTTAACAACAAACCTTGGAGCAAAGATCCTACATCATTGCAAATGCCAACATTGGTATTATCTTTTCAACTCTTTCAACTCCTCTCATTTTTATTGATATTGTTTTGTTTTAAATAGGGGGATAAAAGAAGTTTTAAAAATTGTGCACCAATCTTTTTTAAATAGGGGGAGAAATGATATTGGTAAAATATTTTAAACAATGTGCAAATTATTTTCAAAGAGGGAGAAAAGAAAATTTTGAAAAATTTTATGTCCATAAATTGTTTTTGAAATGGGGAGTGAAAATGTTTAATTTTTCTTAATATTTTTTATGATCACAAAAAGGGGAGAATGTTGATTATGTTCATATATCTATTTGGAAGATGAGAAATTTTTTCATTCACATTTTCATGATGCTAAAAAAATGACAA
>CAODLS012190611.1:0-24063 GCA_948243855.1 Flueggea neowawraea
GTTTTTTTAATATGAATCACAAATTATTATGGGTATATTATTATGTGTGACATAATAAATTCGGCCCATATGTTTTAATAAGAAAGTGATTTATTTAATGATAGTTATTATGAAATTAAAAGCCCAATAACATTAAAAAAACCCTTAAAAATTCGGAATATATCACACTCCTATTTTTTTAGGAGTTTTTATTCTTGTATGACAAGGATAGGAAATTCATCACATTCCTATTTTCTGGGGATCACAATCCTTGTATGACAAGAAATAGAATTTGGCACACATATGCACATCTAATTAGGAGTTATATTCTTGTATGACAAGGAAACCCTAATTAGGATGTAGCTTAATATGATTAAGAATGAATTTGGCTCTCTTCTTGTACTAAAGGAGAAAACCAAAACCGAGTGTGACTAGGAATGAATTCCGCTCTGTTTTTGCACAAAGGGGAAAACCGAATCCTAATAGATCAAAGAGAAGGAGAATTTCGGTTTCAATGTGTTGCCTATCTAGGTCATCTCATATGCCTATAAATAGGCTTGCACCCCTTGCCAATTAATCATCCATTGGTCGAACTTGAGAGAAAATAATTTCGTGAGCTTTAGAATAGTGATTCTAAAAGGTGCTAATACACTGCAATCATTCCAAGGTAAGTTCATTCGTGTGGATACCTCTAGCCACATTCGCGGAAAACCAACGTGATTCCACAAAGGTGATTCGGGTTCTTGGTGGTAAGAGCTATACCAACGTTTCATACAACCGATCGATCGAGCCTTGGTAAAAGGTAAATCATCCAACCTTAATTATATATGTTGATATTCATAGGTCCTTGGGGCAATTCAAGGGATAAAATTTTATTATTTCCACTGCCATGAATACTTATGAATGTCATAATAGAGCCGCGAATTCCAACAGTGGCAGGATTTTGAGAGGAAGGAAGACATCTCCTAGGCCAAGTTTAAGAATGAGATTATACTTTCTGTCCTTCCTCAGAGTATTAGGAACAAGAAGGCAGATGAGTTCAATAATTTCCATCAGGAGCAAGGAATGTCTGTGACTGATTATGAGGAGATATTCAAAAATCTTAATAGGTATGTGCCAGAAGGGTGCCAGAGTGAAGAGCAAGAAAGTTTCAAAATGGTTTGTTACCATTATATGCCAGGGTAATGGCCATGGGTTAGGCATAGTGAGACAACTTATTGAGGCCGCAAGGGCCATAAAATATGTCGATAAGAGACATCTAGTGGTGACTTCTAGAAAGAGTAGAACTGAAGGAGCAATGGGTGGCCAACAGGGCTGAAGTTAGGGCAATCAGTCTGAGGAGAGGCACAAATTCTTCTTTAGGGGACAAAGGCAGCATGTAAATATTCAGAATCTCAATATGGCACAACCGATTGAGCATGTTGGATTTCAAAGCAAATCTTCGAGTGGAGGAAGAGCAGGCAAATGCCCAATTCCTTGGTGCAATAAGTGTGAAAGAAAACACATTGGGCAGTGTGGTAAGCCAAACCGCAACTGCTATTTTTGTAGGCAGCCAGGGCATATCATAGTCGAATGTCAACAGACTTGCTATCGAGCTCCAGGTAGGACAAGCTTGGTGCTTCAGGATCTTCTGAGAGGCAGACAATCAGGGGACCACATTCCTTTTGCCTATGGTATGGTAGCATAGTTGGAGGAAGTCAGTATCAAAACTATCATCCAACTCATTACGCTATTCAGACATCAAATGTAGCAGCAACTGGTATCATTTCTATCCATGTACTTTTGCATACTTTTGCATAATTTTGTATATATCCTTTTGAATTTCTGTATACTTCTACGTACTTCAGCATACATCCTTTCGAACTTCTATGAATTTCTCCATATTCATGTATATATCTATTTGAACTTCTGAATATTTCCATTTGCCTTTTTGTTTGATTCTGGTATTGCATATTCTATTGTGCATCATTCTCTTGTTAAGCATGTTGGATTAGAAATTCGTCGGTCAGATAAATCCTTTGAAGTTCTCTCACTTTTGAGTAGCTATATATTAACTAAATCTGAGTTCCGAAGTTGCATGATTGCCATGGATAAGCATGAATTAGCAGTTGATTTACAATGTTAAATTTGGGGAGAATTTGATGTCACCTTGGCAAGGATCGCCTCTCGACTTGGTACGCCACTTTGAATTTCTTAGCAAAGTAGGTGTTCTTTTTTACTGTTGGGTTAGGGAAAATTTTGTTTTCAGGATGAGTAAGACAGTGTTGTTTGTGAATATATGACAACCATTGTAGTGAAGAGAATGATCCGTCATGGTTGTAGGCGTAATTAGCTTTTGAGTTGACCGAGTCTTAAGGCTTGAGAATAAATTTGGAAGATGTCCTAGCAAGGCGAGAATTTTCTGATATGTTTTTAAGGAATTATCGGGATTCCCACTTGAATGGGAGATTGATCAGTGTTGAAGTGTAGTACGATGTCGATTCGATATTGGTTCCACTATATCAGATGGCCCCAGTGGAATTAAGAGAAGTCAGATGCTCAGTTGGGAGAGTTGTTGATTGTCGATGCCCAATTTCGACAATCGTTAACTATGGACATTTAGATATAGTGTTCAAGTACCAATGTGTTCCCCGCCAGCCATGGCACACAAAGTGTGAACCTACTATATCATGGACATTGTTTCATTGATCTAATCATACCAACTAAGATGATTCTCCTATCATATTAATTAGCGAAATGTAAACATGACTTTTGTATTTTGTTGTTGTTACTTATGTTGTGCCATTAATGGTTGGTTCTTAGTGCACCTACACTAACAGATTTCAGCATTTGGGAAATTAGAGTTTGATGAGATTGAGGATTAGAGCTATCATATACATGCATTAACAAAATCGACAAGCTAGAGACAACAAGAATCCTAAAAGAAGATTCGATATAGATTCACATACCTCAATTAACTCTTCTTTGTAAAGCAACAACAATTTGATACCTAAAATTGAGATGAAGAAAGCAAATCGATTGTGGTTTTGCTGTGTTGTAATTAGAGACCTTCACTTGAAGAATTTCACACTTTTTCACAATTTTCATTGCTTAGGATGTCGCTAACCTAAGCAAAACAAAACATGAGTTTTCTCTAAAGAGCAATAAAACGCATTCTATAAGGAGGGAAATTTTTAGTACAAAGATGTTTTTGGTGGAATTTTGTTAGTTTTGGTGTCCTAGTCCAATCATATATATACATGGTCATTCGATTTATCATTTAATAAGGAGACATTTCATTTCATATAGATGAAATATTATAATATGTTTTATAAAGATAAAACCTCCATAAATAATTTATTCTTCCTTATGTCATCAGGTTTGACTTGATAGTAAAACCCTAAGTATAATATTTCACTCTTTATCTCTGATTTGATCTCGAGCTTTTAGGTGTTAAATTCAATGCTTTGGTGTTTAAGTGGAGTTACTCAAGTAAGAAACGAATTACTTAAGTAAGTTTAAAGGTGACGTACTCGATTAACATTTTGTGTTACTCGAGTGAGATGGATGTGACTTACTCGAGTAAGCTGATGAATTACTCGAGTAAGCAAGGAACCCAGAATGATTCTAGGGAAAGACTTACTGGAGTGAACACCCCATGTTACTCGAGTAAGTGCTTGTTCGGGCCTGAAATCTATAAATACCCATCATACCCGACTTCTTTGGTTTTACCTCAACTTAAACACTCTCAAACACTCTAAATCTGTCCAGAGTTCATCTCCAGTGCTACCCCTTGATTCTACATCATCTCTCAGGTAAGATTAAGCTTCTAACCCCTGCATTTCTTCACTTTTCAAGATTTTCTTCCTTTGAGCAAGATTGAACATTCTAGGGGTTTGAATAAATGCTCATAGGGTTAGATGGGTGTTGTCTCCATTGAAATAAGTGTTTGGGGTTGTTAGATCGTGCCATTTGGAGTTTAAAAACACCTATAGATGACTTGGAATCATAAGAATTAAGGATGAACCCGAATAGGTTTAGTTAATTCAGTTTGGGTTGATTTTGAGGTAATTTTGAGTTGTTTTGTTGAAATAGACCTTAGATCCATGTTTAGGAAGTTGATTAGAGGCATTTTGGGTGATTAATTACAATTTGTATTGGTGAAATCGAGATTTAATTGAGTTTTGGGAATTCTGGGTGTGGATTACTCGAGTAAGACATCCGTTTACTCGAGTAAGTAAGTGCCCCGATTACTCGAGTAAGCCTTTTTGCTACTCGAGTAATTCAGGTATGACTCACTTGAGTGAGGCTTCTTTTCACTCGAGTGACATGTAATTTTGATGGACCAAAAGTGTGATTTTTTGTATCTTACAAGTTTGAAGAGTTAGGGGTCTAATTTGGAGACTTTGACTTTTAGAGGACTTATTTGTAAATTTTGAAGACTTTGAGGACTAATTAGTAATTTTCCAAGTCTGGGACTAAAAGGTAATTTTACATGGATTTCGATTTTTAAGGTTTCAGTGTTAGATCTTCGACCGAAGTAGATTTTTCATCGTCGAGTGATGATCTACATTTGCATTTACATATCATGCATTCGGTACCGCCGTAGTACCAGTGTTCGATTCTGATAATTGTGATGTTTGTATCTGTTTCAGCTTCCTGTGCTTATCAGTAGGATCAACCATCTGCTAATGGTGCTTGACTGGATCCTTAGCTTCGAATACCATGTGAGTGAAATGACAACTTCAGACACATAGGTTGTGTCTCCTAAGTTATATGTTTTTGTTGTATTTGCCATTACTTTGAAAGTGGAATAATAATGGCTTGACTAATTAATAATTCGGATTATGTGATTATTAATATTCATTTTTCGTTTTCGATAAATGGTATTTATATGGTTTATAAATATTTTTCTGCAAATTAATTCAATTCCAGATTTTGAATATTTATATAAGATATATAAATATTCTTTGTAAAATGATTTTTACTCAGCATGTGTGCTAGTTATATATAAATATAAATAAATATATATATATATAAAGTTGAAAGAATGTTTAGAAACACTACCTGATACCCGTGCTTTGGAAAAAGGAAAACAGATAGCTGATGATTGCTCTGAACAATCAGATAAGACAAATATGACTAAGATATCATTGAGACCTCAAACGTCTCAACTAGTGCAAAGACAGATACAAATCATACCTACATTAATACAGATTCCATTTCGCGACACTTTTCCTCAATTCCATATGTTTTAATCATAGATGATTTATTTAATGATAATGTATCATGTGATTAAAAGCTCAATAACATTAATTAGCCCACATTCAAATTCGGCTCATCTACTATTTCTTAGGAAAAATCTTGCACATTCCTATTTTTTAGGAACATTGATTCTTGTATGACAAGGAAATGAAAACCTAGTACACTTTATATCTAGCTAGGAGTTCTTATGCTTATAGGACAAGAGAAAATAAGTTCTAATAGAAGAAAGACTAGGGTTTTCTATGCTTTTACAAATAGGGGCTGATCCTGTACATCTAGGTAGAGACTTGGCAGAATTTGGAGTGCCACAAAATAGAGAGAGAAAATCCGTGAGAATTAGAATAGAGATTCTTAAGTGCTAGTACACATCGTCGATTCAAGTAAGCTCGTTCATATGGATACCTTTAAACACGTTCACGCAAAGGCAACATGAGAGAGAGGGTGATTCGGCTTTGAATACTAAAAGCAACATCAACACTCCATTCAGTCATACTATCGAGCTTTGGATTTAAGGTAAAATATGTTAACCTTAATCGTGTATGTTGATGTGTATGAATCCTTGGTGGAATTCTAGGTTTAAAAGGTTTAAAATTTTTGTTATTTTCGCTGTCATGTATGCTTATGAATGTCATAAAATTAGTCATGAATTCCAACAATTTTTTTTCCACATCACACATTTATGCACAAGTATAACAGTTAAAATGGCATTACTCTCTTTCAACGGTGATTCTGGCACACACGTGTGATAGAGTTGTGCTCTGAGGTTAGTTGCCTGGTTTTAGGAAGTTAATGGGGTTCACAAGTGAAAACAAAAGTTTAAAAGGCTTGAGGAATGCTGACCGAAAGTTCAAGGGAAAATTTATAGGTTCGACCAAATTACTGTATGCTATATATTAAATATACATGATGCATCATCTTCAATTTTTAGGCAGTAGGTCCCACGAGCTGCATTGATTTGCTGATGTGGTTACATAAGAGTAATGTAACTAAGTCAGGTACCCCATTTGTAATTTAGGAAAAAGGGACCAATGAGAGATTATTTTAAACCTGAGGACCATTGGGTAAACTCTCCCATAAGAGGACAATAAAGTTCCGAGTCACAATGAGTAATTTTGCAGTGGCGACATTGCCCTCCCCGTCTCGCGGTGGTTTGGCGCCAAAATTCACTCTTCCCTCTACATTTCCGTTAATGGACACCCTAGGGTTTCGTCGTCCTCAAATTTCCGAGGTAAGTCAACAACAGCAAGAACATTTGCTTTCCAATTATCAAAGATCCGATTTTAAATTCACTCGAAATTGGCGGTGATGTTTTCTTGTGGTTGAAATTATCGAAGGATTTAGCTTGGCTTCCTGCTTGTCTTCAGCATCCTCAAACAGAACCGTCTGTTGAATGCAATAAACATCTTCAATCCGGTTCGAACCAAGCATCAAGGGTAAGCCGTTGGGTTTGCATTTATTTAATTTTCTCAAATGTCTACAGTTGCAATACCCAGGTTTTTTTTTTGAAAAAAAATTTCTTTATGCATTACATTTGTATGGTACAGGGGAATCTCGAATATGGAAAAGATGAGGAAATTTTGCGAACTGAGGGCGGTGGATATTACAGTTGTCATCTTTTCTGGTCTGGAGAAGATCCTACACATAATTCGGCTGCTCAATCTCCAAGTAATGTTAGTTCTTGAATCTTGAAGACTGGTTCAGTAGGGCAATGTTCATTTTCTGTCATGAGAGTATGGTTATTTTACGTTACAAAGGTAAAATGAAACAATGATTGTGAGTCTAATTTGAAGAAGAATGATGCAAGAGGATCTTAACTTTAATTGCAGAATTGAGGAAAAGTGTCGCGAAATGGAATCAAAAGTTCTCAGTTCTACTTGGTTAACTTATGTTGAGGGTCTGAATTTGATAAAAACTGGATATAAAGCTTGTAGTTTGAGATGAGTTTCATGATGTTGATTGTTAGGGACATAAACTCACACATTATAGCGGACATAAAGTAAATTCACCTACAGAAAAAAAAAAATTAAAAAGCGCTTTAGCTCGTGGAATGTGGACATGGTGAATTAGTGTTATGTAGCCTTTTTTGTTCTTCCTACATTTCTGGTACCCAGTGTGTAATGCTTACACAAAGTTGAAGGTGTCATTATCCAAGTTATTTTTCATTGATAGGTTACTATTAAATGCAAATAAAATTTCATACAACTAAATACTGGAACACTATTGTTAGACGGAGATGCATTTTGACTTCCTCTGTTGATATGCAATGATTATCATATCCCATTAGATTCTTTATAGCGAAAGAAAAACATACAAACTGCTGTAGCATCTGTATTAATATTTCTTTGTGTTCCACTTGTTATGTAATGTTATTTTGGCTTCTATTTCTAAATGATAATTTTTATCATACAAATCCCATGGAAGTTGTTCATCTCAAGTTATTTTACATTAGATTTGGGTGGAATTATTCTCTTTGAACCTAGAATAATTTCACTCAGATGATGAACAGGTGCTTCATCTTTGTCTACATCTTTCTTCAGATGGTGGTTCACATAGCCAAAACCAGCCTCTCTCTAAATCTCAAGCCTTACCATTTTTTGGTAATGTTCTGCCCGTTCAACTAGCTGAGCCAGGAAAGAAAACCTGTCTGCCCAAAGTGGATCATAATGACGACCAAATTAAACTTTCAAATCAAACTTACTCAATATCTGTGGAAAATGGTGAACCATTATGTCCCACCAACAAAAAGGTTGATGAACGGCAATCCTGGTTCAGTACTGCACTCACTAAAGATGCTGATGTCAACCATGCGTGGAACTGTCCATTGCTGCATCTGAAGCATTAGTTATACATGAACTTATGCAGACTGGGCCAGATTCAGAAGTTTTGCCTACTGGAGCTATTCTTGAAGCTGTTCTTCGACTTAAGCAAGCAAGGTTGGAGGCCTTTGAAAATCCCTTCTCCTGCTCATCTAATGAGACTGATGAAACTGATTCTCTGTCGGATTTAGATGATCATCTTATGGCAGATGCCTTGGTAGATGTGGGGTTATGTTTCATGGACCCTGTACCTAATGATGAGCATGATGGTGATTTGAGTTTGTCTTATGTCAAGGATACTCCTCTTCCGGAAGATCAATTTACTCATGGGAATAGATCTCAACAACCTGTTTCTCCACGGGATAATGTTGTTGATGATTCATATCCGAGTTCGAATACATTAAATATAGCATCATGTAAAGCCATGCCACATCATCCAGATGAGAGAATTTCACATATTTCAGCTATGAAACAAGTAAGAAAGCTAGTATCCTTTTCATTATGTTCCACACTTGATGAAGACGTGGAGTGGTTCCTGAAAACTTTATGTGCTCTTTTCCTTTTTCCTTTGGGTATCTTTTTCTTTCGATAATTTGAGATTAAAATAGTGAAAATTTAAGTTTGTATGTCTTTTGTTAGATGTTAGAACCTTGCTAGTTTAGGACAATATTTTTCAAAGTTTTGATTTTTACACAATGGAAATTTGTTTTCAGGATGAAGTTCATCAGAATACATCTCATGCTTGCGTTCTGGATAAAGATGGTTAGTTATTGTACCTTACAAGTTCTTCCTTTTCAGCCAATGGTGTTCAAGTAATAATTTACAATTCCTGTTCCTATTTTAATTTACAGAAGAAAAAGATCAGGTTTGTTTTGTTGTGGATAGATTTAGAAGCTGGTGGTTTGGTGGATGGACAGTGAAGGTGAACATGCTTTCTTTCTTATTTTTATCAATAAGTGCTAAACATAAAATTGCTGTTGAGAATATCTTTTTTTTTTGTTTGGTAAATGAAATAAAAAGTTTTTTTTAAATGTGAGAAAAGATTATGTGTTTTATTGATGTTGCTACTTTTTCAGTTAAAGGGATAGGAAAAAAGATAAGAGTAAGAATAAAAGATTTTGTTATTATTATTATTCATGAACCAACAGGATCAAGAAGTATAGATTATGGGAGTTTAAGATAATTATTAATCTTAAGACAAGTTACAATAACTGAAAACAAAAAATAATTAAAAATTTACAAGATAAGTTGAGATTAGTGGAAGAATTGAGCAGAAGAAGAATAGAATAGTTGAATTTTAATACTATGACTTTGTCCTCTTTTTCTACATAAATATAATTAAGTTTCACCAATAAGGGCATTTTTATACATTAAAAATCTATTGTCATTCTATTCCGAAAGGTTAATTTTGAAAAAGCATCTGAATTCATGCTTTTCTCAAATTCGTTGTGATGCAATTTTTAGTATTTAACCAAGCATACTTCAAATCAGCTTTTGGTATTTATTTCTTATTGATCAGCAATGCTACACGAGCTTTGAGTGTTGACCACTTGCAAATTAGATATTTTTCATTATTAAAACCTATCATGAAGAAAGCTTTATGTTATATTGTGATATAATATTGCTGTTTGTTTAGGGTTAGTTTGTGATCCATTAATGTATAATATGGAATACATTGTAAAATCAATAAACCCATATTTTTCATTTTTTTTATTGTTAGGATATTTATTGTTTGTGAAGTTTTTGAACCTGATGATTGGTGATTTAAGTTTTCAGTTGTAATATAATCTGACATTGCTTTTGCTTTGAGTTGTATGTTATCTTGCTTAAAGTGTATCAAATTTGCACTTGACTTGTGCTTTTTCAATGCCTTCTTTGGCATTTTTTTGTCAGCTTATCATTATGGAATTGTACTTTTAGCAACTTTTATGTCAATATTAAATTATTCTGTAATATTAACACATGATATGTCAAAATTTATTATCAATTTTCCTTGGCTCCGGTTGGTTTGAATTTTTGTTATGTACAACACACAAACACATAATTCATTCCAAATGCAGTTTTCTTTTGCTTTGGTTTTTACCTTTTTCATGGTTTCTTCCTTTCGAAGGAAGAAAATTCTTGTGCAAACATAAAGCGAGACAACACCAACAACAAGAGAAGAGATTTTTTTGGAGAGACAAGCTTTCTCTCTGAATCTGCAGATGTTGCTCCAGATCAGAACTCTTTTGTGCAAAATGATAAAAACAGACCAAAAATATCTTCACAGAGCAGCATACATTTTAATGGCCTTCTACGTGGAAAGGATGATGAAGGTATCTTAGTTTCACAAGATGTTAACTCTTCCAATCTGTCTTTGGTGGATCCTCTTTGTTCTGTTGTTCCTTGCAGTATCTCTACAGAAAATGCCCGTTCCCATTTAAATCAGGAACATAATGGTGGAAAAAATGATCATAAGTCAGATCTTCAGGGAGAGAATCTCTGCAAGATTTCAGATCTAAACAATGTATCTGTTTGTGTTGATGGGCAAGATGTCTGCACATTAAATGGTGAAAGTTCCGAGACTCTAGTTCAAAGGAGGTTAACCTCGCTAAAGACATATAGCACTTTGCCAAAACATGGTGCTATTGATCTGGCAAGTCTGCACAACAATCAAAACCAGCCATCACGATGGGTTGAGAAAAAGCTTTCCTCATATGAGGATTTGCACTGCAAAGAATTTTCTGACAAAAGGAATGCAAACAAGCCCTTTCCTTTTGATGCTCTGTTTGAATGTGCTGTAGACAGGGATGTTATAAATATTCAAAAAGGTGATGTTATCCAGAATCCATTTGCAGAAAGAACTAGTCAGAATGAGGCACAAAATGAGCCAACAAAAGATGGGCCGGATCTGCACGCTTGTGAATTAACAAAAGGGAGGTCACTGTTGACTCCAAACAGGAAGGCTTGCTACAACGTTCATTCTTTCAGAGTTTATGCCAGTAATTCAACTGCTAAGGAAAATCCTGACCAGTTTGAGGCAAAAGATAGTACATTGCAGACTTGTCAGATAAAGAATATTCAAAAACTACAATCTAAGTTGGAATATGCCAACAATACTCCAAATTTATCTAGAAAGAGAGTTAACTTCCCAGAAGTTGAATTTGAGCTTCAGCAGAATCAAGACATCCATAAGCTGTTATCTTCGCACAGAACTTGTAATGTTCTCTTTATCAATGTATGATTCTCTTTCTTTTCCCTTCTTGAAGTTAGATATATGTTATAATATTTTATTCTTATGCAGGTTCCATTACAAGAGCTGATGAAAGGTCACAATATCTCAGGCCAGTGTTGGATCCTCAAAATTATAATGTTACTACAGGTTCTTTCATGGGCCACATAAAGCAAGAGAAGTTGATGTTTCATGGTTTAAAGTTCTTGCTTACAGGATTTTCTACTCAGAATGAAACAGAAACTCTGCGGCTAGTAACAAAACACGGGGGTGTTGTTCTCTCAGATGTTCCTTTTACTCCTTCAAATTCAAGAGCGAACAGAATGTCAAGATGTAATATTTGGCATCTTCCGGTCATTATATGTTCAAAAAAGGTTAACTTTTAGCACCTCTTTGTAATTTCTCAATTTTTTTCTCAATTCTTTTTTATTCCTTTTCTTATAAAATCTTTTTCCTCAACTATACTTTGAAGCCTTGGGGTCCAGTATCATAAGCTACCCTCAGGGCTCAACGTCAAAAGAAGCTACTTCATGTGTCTGAAATCCCAAATAGTTGAATTAAAATAAGCAGACGTATTGAAATGTCTTGTTCCTACAAAATCTGCAGTTAATAGACTTAAACAAACATCTTTGCCGGATTAAATTTTATAAGAATTTTTTTGAAGGGTAATAGGTCTTCAAATTTAGACTTAGTTTTGGAAATGATTTTTACTTTCAATCTTAACTTTTTTTTTTTAACTTTGTCCTTATTCATGCGGTATAAAATGAATTGTATATTTACCAGGCTGTTAGTTTTTTCCCCATGCTTGCAGAATAGATTCTTTTATCTTCATTTGGGATGAATTAAATTGCTACCATGTCTGGTTTTGACTATACTGCACCTTTACTTCATTTTCTATAATATGATGCATGGTTTGGTCTTATCATGCGTATTATTGTAATATATTGTAAAATTTGCTGAAGTCAAATAAATGACAGTGGACGTGTTCCGTTTTGAGACTACTTGGAGATGGTATGATCTGCAAGATATCAATTAAAATTATTTCCCCATTTCTGTTGCAAGCCTATCTGACATTGACTGTGCATGTGTAAGTAAAAGTAGTGAGTCAGAAGCTGTGGCTTTGGAACCTGGCATGCCTTGAGTGTTTGTAACCATCCAGATATGCCAAGTTTAGCCAAATTGTATATTTTTTTTTTGTCAGGAGCATTTGATTTGCTAGTCAGGAAAATCAATCTCTATGTTTTCCTTCTCTCCCTCCCTTAGTTTGACAGTCACTCTTTTGCTGCTTCTGCTTCCCACCTGATATGATTTCCCGAATAGTGTCAATGTGATCTGACTGTATCATGAACCTGTCAGATGTACACTTTACAATGCAAGTTTTTGTTGCATCATTAAGAAGGATCAATTTCTGTGACCTTATGAATGACCAAGCCAAATTCTGAAGCTTGTATGAATTACTTACATTTAGACTAAGATATCAGAATCCTCTGAATACTTAGATATTTTATTTTCCCTTGTTAGTGTTTCTGCAGGATGTTTTTTATTTGTGTAACATTCTGCTTCAAAAATTTTTTGCGGTTGCTTTAATATTTAACGAACACTTTAAAAAGTATCCATTATTTATGGGTTGTATGTATTTTATTTTATTTTCCTTTTGTGCAGCTACAAACTACAAAATTCTTGTATGGATGTGCAGTGAATGCACTTATTCTAAAGCGAAACTGGCTTATTGATTCAATTGCTAAAGGCTTCCCTGTACATCCTGAAAAGTAAGTAGCTCTACTTCAAACTTGCCATTTTCTTTGGAATTTACGTGCTTGGATCTTTTTTTTTGTTTTTTTTTTGAGTCAATGACTATGTGACCAGTGACAGTGAAATGGGGTAAAAGCTGCATTTGGTCAAAATTTCAGTGTAGCAATGTTGGATAGTAAGTTTGTATATTGGAAGACTGAGGAACAGATCTTTTGTTTCTTGTCGCATTCTTCTTTTTGCGTGTTTCTGTCCAAATGTGTATTAAGGATCTTTTAATAAGGATTGCACCAGGAGATTTTTTTCCCTTTTTGCTCTAGGTGAGGCTTAGACAAGACCCTGTTTTGCCTCATAATCTAATCGATAAAATCCTTGTAAAACCTGCTTCAAGTCATAACCAATGAAAAAGAATCTCGAGAAATAGCTTGGACAGAATTAGCTTGTAAACTTAGGGTATGTTGGAACATGATAGATACCTTGTACCTCTCCATTTTCTGACCCTGGTCTAATTTTGTAGCGTCATCCTCCTGAAATTTTATCACAGAAGGCTCCTATACACATTCAGTTTCACAAGGCATTCTTTTACACTACCATAGATAAATGTGTAACGTATTCACGTGGCAACATTTGATAATTTGTTACAAGTGCAACTAAATGAATGCCATCTGAGATTGTTTTATGTCAAATATTGATCCATAGATGCAGTGGTGCTGAAATGAATGAGTATGACATAAATGGGCAGAAACCATTCTGGGATAATAACTCAGAGATGTTGAAATGTTGGTTTCTATCCGTTCATGTTGTCAATGATGCTGAATGTTGTCTGAGATTTTAACCACTGGTGCTGAAATGTTGTCAATGGAAGTGATAAGGACCAATATGTTGTGGTAATAATAACTCAGTTTATTTTGCAGACAATGTTGGTTAAAATCACGGAAAATCAACCTTATGTCAGTCAACTAGTTTAGAGTTAAGGGTTTTTTTTTTTCAGTTGAGTTTTCAAGTGTTCTACAAGCAAGCAAAGGGATTTGTCATTAAAACATTTGATATCCATTATTAGCTTCACAAAACAGTAATAATTTTCCTTGAAAATAAGAGACAGAGTGAATATTACATCATGTATCTTTAGGGAACCATACCTTGCATCACTGAATCAAATACTGACACTTAAATTTTTAACATTATAAGATATGTTGTGCTTATATGAAACTGATGTTCCTCCACCTCTCCCAGCCTACAGGTGTAAATAGATGGTCAAATAAATGAAGCTGGGTTCTTTTGTTTTCCTTTTTCTTATTTAGCCTCGCTCTGATTCTGTTCTTTTATATGATCCAAATCTGTCTGTCTTACATCTCAACTTCCATTTATTCTTCTGTTTTTACTGATGGTTTTTCAGGTACTTGATTTTACCAAATCATATGGTCTCGAAGCATAGAAGATTTGGAAATTCAGTTTTTCATGGTGAAAATAAAGGCATCTTTGATAAAATGGGAATTATACTTCATGGGAAGCACAAATTTTGCTCCAAATTGAACATAATAATCAAGGTAAAGCTGATGTCAAATGTTATAATGTCATGGCTTTTTAAACTGTCCTCTTACTAGGTTATTTTCTGTTGGATTTTCTTTACAGTTCGTGGCATGAAGTCATATTTGGTAACTCATATAGTTGCCTTTGCCAGATCAATATCTAGATAATGGTTTTATATTTTACTTCTCTGTCAAAGATGATCTCTTGCTGATAATCTGCCTGCCTAGTTAAAAATTTAACATGTAATGATTTCCTTCTTATTGATACATGATTTTGGTCTCCGTCTGGTGCAAAATAGAGTCATATCTTGTGGTAAACTGGTCACTTAGCGCGTTCCCTCCCGAGTTTCCTTGTGCACCAAAAAGGGAAGTCCTAGCGGTTTTTGACATTTGTGTTAATCTTTGGCTATAAACATATTTTTAGAAAAAAAATCTGCTGATTTATTGGGGCCAAGTTAGGCAGTTGCACTCTATAGGGTACCAAAGACAGTACTTGATCTTTTCCGTTGGGCTTGAAGAAGTATCCTCATCACTCCCAACTATATATTCAATATTTAGACTGATGCATCTGAGGATATGCATCAGAGATCAACCTATCCACAGCAAATAAATAATTCTTTTCATTCTCTCACTTCTAGGGAACCAAACAGAACTTGATATGAAATGATGTGCAAATGGAGAATAAACTGATTTGGGCTTGCCATCTTTCTTTAATGTTTTCAGTATACTTGCTTTAATTATTGCATAAGTTTCTCTTTAGCTCTCAGTTTTTCAATTACGGCTGAGATCGAATTTCCTACCTTACGTGCAAAGTTAAAGTTCAATTCCTGATTTTAAATTATTTGTTCATGATCACATTTTTCAATGGTCAAAAAGTGACCTTGATTTGCAATGCCTGCTTGAGTTTTCTGAGTCGTATAGGTATACACATTCTTTGCCATTGTAGCTGTGCAATATCAATTTATTCTTCTGATTCACAAAATAGGAAAAATAATTGCTCCCGTCTACTCTGTTTCTAGTTAAAGATGGTAAAGCCGCACCATGCAAAATGTAAAATTTATGCAGGTTATTTCTCCATGTGTATCATGAGTACCTGTTTCTGCTGACTGTTTTGTTTAAGATCTTAAAAAGTAAACAACAGAAGATAACGATGCTGAAAACGCCATATCTGAGAATTTGTCCAATAGCTGCTTTGTTGCAACTTCATTTTGTCTAGTGGCAACCTAATTTTGCTTTTATAATACAGTTTTCTATGTTTAATGCTAATTATGGCTAATGAAATTCTTTTTTTCTTTCCCTTCTTGGACACCTAGCATGGAGGTGGTATAGTGTTTAAAAACCTCCAAAAGTTAATCCAGAGTCTTGATGCTAACAAAATATCAACGGGAGTTATTGTTGCTGAGAATGAAAGGGCATTACGCCACTTGAAGCTCTGCGCTTTAGAGAGTAAAATACCAATGATGGTTAGCATCCTTACCATCTATTCCTGCAATCTTGCCTCGTTTTCTATTTTATTTAAATTGCCTTCTATTTTTCCCATTGGGAACTCATTGCAGAGTAGTCTTCTTGGCTAACTGGGATTTACTTTTCAAGGTTTTAAGAATGGCTTGTTCCTTTTTCATAATTCTATAGCTCTTCCTACAGTTTTTAATTCCATGCCAAATAATTTTACGATGACAACTTGTTGCAGCCGGCTAGTTGGATTACTAAGAGCTTACATTTAGGTGAACTACTACCTATTGAGAAGAAACAGGATGCTCCTTTGACGAGTAAGGCATCAAAGTTTGCGGATTCACTGGATTGGAGCCTGGAAATTTGAAATTCATTATAAACACATTAAGGTAAATTTGAGGATATGATAGCTTCTTCATTTTGACATAAATTTGGCGGTTCATATTTATTTTAAGGCTTAATTTCTGTTTTGGTTGCACTAACTTGCTCGCAGAAAATATTTGGTGGAATAGGAAATGTTTTCAGAGAAGAAAAAAGTACCGACATTAGTAATAGCACCGACATAAATGAACAGGGCAAAATCTTGTCAATAATAGGACCGATATTTGTAACATTTGTCAAAAATTAACAAATTAATATGTGCTTTTTGAATTATGTTCAGTAGTCTATTCGAATGAGAGGAAAACGATTTCCATGAAAGTGGCATTGTGATTGCTTGGGGAAAAAGGGAAATAAGTGCTTTTCATGTGCCTCTTTATTTTGATTTCTAGATTACATTGATGCCACCCTCCTGTTATATTTAGATTTTCAAAGTGTTTACTTTTCTTTCTACAAATGCATTGTATTTTAAACCTTTCAAGTTTTATCAGGAGAGTGATTGGTT
The DNA here is from genome assembly GCA_948243855.1 of Flueggea neowawraea. NCBI lineage: Eukaryota > Viridiplantae > Streptophyta > Magnoliopsida > Malpighiales > Phyllanthaceae > Flueggea > Flueggea neowawraea. The sequence continues at coordinate 16,864 of CAODLS012190611.1, forward strand.
AAATGGCTTGTATGTACTAAGGTTGTCTATGAGATTTTTATGTCTCAAGAGAGGAGCAACATGCAATGAGAAGATCATTATTGATACAAAATAGGGTCAACTATATATACATTTTTTTTAGAATCATAATTTTTGAATTGACGTTGTTAACTTTTTATATTTTGATAAATGTTTCAAAATTATATGCGCTATCAAAATCAAATTTTTAAAAATTACACGTGCTTCAGCCCAATTTTTGAAAATTACATTTTCATGTTGTACTTTGAATACTATTTACATATTTGTATTTGTTTATAGTTGTTTATACGTCTTATAAATAAGTATAAACAACAGTTCGCGAATTTAAAAATTAAATCCATGAATTTGACAATTACAACCGCACGAACGAAAATAATATAAAATGTATTTGTAATTAATATATTCAGTTTGTTCGGAATAAATTTTATAAAATTTTTGACGGTGTATTACGTAATTATCACTACAAAATATGGCTTCCCACGCAGATTTAACAAGAGGGCCACCACAAGACTTTAATGGTTCCAACTGTCCTGCAGGTTGGAGCAACTTTGAGTGAGTTGGATTTGATCAGCTGATATTTTTCTTGCCGATCACAGTGTCATAGATTCTTTTCTTTTGTTGGATAGATAGTGTCAAATTCCTGCGTGCATATTATTGTCGGCACATCCACGGGGTGTTAAACGACCATATGTACATTCCTACAGGCCTGTCAGTGTCATGTGGTTTGGATCTTTTTTTTACTCCAACTTACAGACACCATATGCATGTTTTCTCCGTTGGATGGCTATCATATCTTAAACCAGCTAATCGGCCTGTGCGCCACTACAAGAAAACTTATAAGCCTGGACTTTTGCATTTGTAGTCTACACGTTTGCGTTTTAAAGCGGTGTAAATATTTCAAAAAAAAAAGCGATGTAATAAAATATTAGCTAATTAATTTTCAACAATAAAAAAATATTGATTAAAACAAAAGAAGCTACTGACAACACATATAATAAAATAAAATTATACTAATAGGTTTGTAATTCATTACTACTAAAATTAAATTTAATATTAACAGGTTATAAATTCGATTTCTTATAAGTGTAAATAAAATAACTTATAAAAAAATGAAATTATAATTTCTGAGTCCTTCGTTTACAAAAACATAAAAATGGAAAAAAACAAAATGATCAAAACAATGATGACTGATACCTTAGCATAGGGTTTGAGTGGTTAAGGGTCAAGTTAATAATGGTGTATAATGTCATTTTCGAGTTCGGAGTTAACTAGACATGGTAGGGAACGATTTAATTTGAGTTAGGAGTCAATCTGAAAAAATCAGGTGCGAAATCTACATTTTTAGAGTCGAGGACGTGCATAAGGAAGATAAGTGTCATGACCCGAGATTGGACCATAACCGGTGTACGAGGTAAACCGAACCACATGTCCAACTCATCCCGCACAAATTTCGGAGTACAAAATTTCTATCCATTTAGAGAATACATAATAACAATAATATTTTCATACATTTAAAAATACTAAGTGTAACAAAATATATTTACTATACCAAAATATAAGCTAAATAAAATCCATAACAAAATAATAATCTGAACTAACTCCCCACAAGTATCCTAGTTTGGAGCATCTAACATACATACAGACTTGATCCGAATAAAAGGTCACTCACTACCGAACTAAATACCTCATTGAGCGCGCGAAGATCAGATCGAACAAATGTTGAATAACTTGAAATGTTAAGAAAGGGGGTGAGTAAAACTCAGTGATGAACAACACTCTAAATTGTCTCCAGGGCATCACATATCTAGTTTTCAAACATTTTGAAAATACTACATGCACGTATATAACCATATACTATTAGTATACACTTTTATACATATTGATAGTAGTTTTGAAAATCCATTTCGAAAATATTTTGCACAAAATGGCAAACATCATACAATCACACACAATAATCAATATATAGAAAGAGAGATAAAGCATACCATATGCATACATACACATTTATATTATATAGATTATAAAGAGTTCTATATACATCTATCTTACTATCAATTATAGAACTAAAATAAATCTGATAATCACTGATCATATACATGTATTATATTAGAACTGTGCTGACAAGATCAGATCAGAAATAGACTAGCAATTTTAAGAGTCTAAACAGTACCAGGCTCAAAAGGGCTAACACCAGACAACTTTAGGGGCTCAAACAATACAACGTCATCTTAAGGGTCTCAAAGCTGAAACAAACGAAACTGATCAAGAAGTATATCTGCGAGCATTGCAGTACACGAGCTCTAGTAAGATATACCCTGACAGACTATAGTACAGTATACTACGAGAGAATGAACAATAATACAGACTTACATATTCAGAGCATTATCAGACCAATCATTAAACCCAAATAATATAAAAAATATAGCACACCTATAAACCATGTATATCTCCTAACTGACTATCAAACTCAAAACCTGACTAAACTGATACATTTCCTGACTAACTATCTAAAGTGGGCTCCTCACCACCTGATAAATTTTCTGACTGACTATCTAGTGTGGACTCCATGCCACCTAACCAGTGGGTCAATATTTTCTAACTAATTGATTTAGACCACTGCCACCAGAAAATAAATCACGTGTGTTTGCGTTGGACACACGGGCTACTGCCACCGTAGCTAGGGTGTCTCGAGTCAAGTGAATCATACATATGAATTCTTGACATATGTCATATAGAACAGACAGATAATGAATACTGATAAGAGTCATCAAATAAATATATTCTAATTAGACAGACGAGCATATTATAATATATAACGTATATTATTCAGAGTACTGATCTTTATCACCAAAATATTAATTTATACAGACGACATTCGAATAGAAAATTATTTCATAGAAATATACTTAAGTTCAAACATTCTATTAAATGCAAAAAAATATATAAAATATTTCACAATAGATTTCCTTATCGCAAAGTTTCACATAAAATCATATTTTATGATTACTAAACCTTTACTTAGCCCGAATTACATGGCAAAGTTTGAGTACAACAAAAATATATAATTTCAAAAAGACATAGCCTATGTGTTTAGAGATGACATCCCTCTCACTTGAATCAGACAACAAGGTAAACACCAGTGTTAAGGTGAAGCACTCCTTCAGCGTATAGAAGCTCACAAGCATCTTTTTGCTCAAACCTTACATTATTCTATGCCACTCTAGTCAAAAGAGTCGCAATTTGAGAAACATCCTACATGAATCTCCTACAATACCCTGCCATGCCCAAAAACTACGATTATTAGTCACGAACTTATGCCTCTCCTCTAAACAACTGTCTCAACCTTCTTTGGATCCACCATAATACCATCCTTGGACACCGCATGTCCAACAAATGAAATACTACTCAACCAAAACTCACATTTAGAAAACTTTGTGCACAACTGTCACGACCCGTTTCTGGACCGTGACCGGCGTACAAGATGAGCCATCTATGGAAGCCCAGCCCATCCCGTACAAGCCTCAGAGTACTAAAAAATTCTACCCAATTATTCATTTTAATAATTATCCAATATAGCAAACATTCAGATTTTATAAATTATAACTAAAGTGTTATAAATCAAAATAATAAGAATATAAATATATACATATACACATACGCATTCTTTCAAATTACTTACACAAATAAAAGCCAAATGGTGAAACCCAAATAGTGGAACCCAAACTCTCGGTGTGGAGCACCTAACCAAACATACCAACTCGAAACCCGATCAAAAAGGTTATCACTACTACTCGAAGACTCCACTGAGCACGAAAGCTGAATCACCTGAAAAATGTTAAGGGAGGGGTGAGAAAACTCAGTGAGGAATAACACTCAAGAATGCCTCTGGGACCTCACATAAACTCTTTTGAAAACATTTAGAAAACTTTCACATGCAACATATACAGGTATATGTATATACACTCATATACATACTAGTATAGTTTGAAAATGTTTCAGAAAATATTTTGCAAACAGAGCAGACAACATGTAGTCAGACAGAATCTGTAATAAAAGAGAAGCAGATAACGTAGCAACATATTATACTAATTCATATTATCCAGACTATACAAAATTTTATACATAAATATTTTATTAATACTTATTTAAAATTTTATGCAGATCTGATAATCACTGATCATATACCTGTATTATATTGATACTGCGTTGGCCAAATCAGATCTCTAACAGAGAATCAACAACCTCAAGAGCCTCAATGGTGCTTAACTCAAGAGGGCCAAATAGCTGATAGCCTTAGGGGCCGCAAATAGTTGCCGACACCCTCAGGTTCTCAGAGCTATGACAGACAGAGCTAATCAGAGGGTATACCTGCGAGCATTGCAGTCCTCGGGCTCCAGCAAAATATACCCTGCCAGTTAACAGTACAATATACTATAGGCGAATGAGCAATAAAACATACTTAATAGATATATTATACCTCATATAATATAATAGCAGATAATATCCACTATGACATATAATATCAGACAGAGGCTCGTAGGCGTATCATAGTTTAGTAAACAGAGTGTACATATACAGAGTATATAACAGAGGTGGATAGAGACTAGAATAGATATATAACAGAAAGGGGATAGAGCCACCCATTGGAATCAAATAGAGCACGTGGTCTGGCAGGACGCACGACTACCATATTACCCTGGTAACTGGGCATTGACAGAACATTGGTATATCAAAGGCTACGCTACCTCGTAGCTAGGTGTCCCTAATCCCAAAACACACACACACACACATATATATATATATTACAGATGGTATACAGAGCAAAAATTATTTACAGAGGGTATGTACGTAATTGTACATACATCATATATATTTATATATATATTAACAACACATGTAATATGTATTATGTAACATAATACGATATTTTAAGTTATCAGACGTAGTACAAAATATATAATAGACAAATATCATATTATCACAATATTTATGCCAACATAAATAGTGATAATAATGATAGCATATAATATAATAAATATTATCAAATGTATATTTAGCAGACAATCATGCACATAGTTCATTTTCAGAGAGTATATGTAATTATTATTACATATCAGAATCAAATGCTAGTGTGGTTATTAATCACATAAACCAATTATTAATAGACAGACCGTTATTAAACCAATTTCAGATTTATACCAGACATATCAAAAACATATAATTTCAGAAGACACAGCCTATGTGTTTGAATTCGACATCGTACTTACCTAGACGCCGAGCCAATACTCCAAATCATAGTCCACTGGTGAATCGTTGGTCGCATCGAAGGCCAAACAGAGCTGACAGAGAAACCGAGTGCAACAGACTCAGACATGGTAACTGTGGCATTACAGAATACATATTTAATGCAAATGCAGACTCGAGTGCCATCGGCGTCAGAAATTCTATTTCGATTGAAGATCTAGCACTCACGGCCCAAAACTCCAAATCTATGTAAAATTACGAAATGGTTCCCGACTTTTATAAAATTACCCTTTAGTCCCCGGACCTCATAAAATTATAGACTAGTCCATCGAGTTTGAGAATATACAATCAACTATTCCAAATAGTCAGAATTTCCAAAAGAGCTCTCGAACTCTTCGAATTTATGAATTTAACTCATTTCCTCGAAATTACAAAAATAATCCCCAACTCCGCAAAATTACAAATATGCTCCAAACTTTCTAAAATTACAAATCTAACTCTCAAGTTTCTAAAATTACAAATCTAAACCCAAGTTTCAGAAATTACAAAACTAGGCTAAGGCAAAACTTCTAAAAAATACTGGACTCTCGATTCGGCCTACAAAAATCGAAACCAAATATACCTATTGGTTCCTCTCAACCTCAGGAACATTAATCCATCAACAATTTCTTCAAACAAACAACAAAATCATCAGAAATCAACCAAACCCGAATCTAACCTTAGCCATTCAAGGAACTCATCATTTCTTCTGATTTCAAACTAGATTTATGTTAATCTAACCTCCAACAAACATAATCTAACATCCTACAACATTCATTTCAACAAAATCATGCAAAATTCGAAACCCATTTCGTTTTTGGCCAAAAACCTATTTCAGAAATTAAATGCATGACATGGATGAAAGGAAGAGATTAGAACTAAAATCTTACCTCTAGAGATGTGTGGCAATGTTGGGGAACCAATGAGAGCCATAGAGAAACGATCTGAGAGAGTGAGAGTGAGAAATGAGAGTTTCAGATGGGTTATACACATTTTAAAGGTGACGTACGTTATTCTGTCATGCAACATACGTCTTGGTGTCACAACGTACGTTATAAAGTGTACATCGTACGTTGTCATGGTAAAAAATGCATCTAGTAGCTTCTGTTTGAAAAACATAACTTCACGTCGTACGTCTCAAACTCACAACATACATTGATCATCTTCCCTTCCAGATAACATATGTCATCTTTCCACAACGTACGTTGTGCAAGAATTCCAATTAACGTACGTTTCACAAATTTCTGACGTACGTTTGCATGCTCTAGATAGCATATCTCAACTTCTTTTGCTTCCAAACGCTCATCGAATCATTCTCGATGTCTGAAAACACCCAACCTTACAAAAATATCATCTTTCCAATATCCGAACTTCATCTCGAACATTCAAGAATAAAATCATACTGAGATCATTCGAAATCGAATGACGTTCTGTTAGTGTAAGCCCTAGCCCCAAGCACATTGTTTACCCCTTTATATTTGATATATATAGTATGAGGCATTTTTCATCCTGTTTCTTATTTCTGTGCATATTTAATTGGATGAATTATCCGTGAATACTAGTTGTGATTAAGTTATCAAATATGATTTGGATAGTAAAACCTTAATCCGTAAAAGAACGCTATTCTAAATATCCCTAGTCAATCATTGTCATGAGAATGGCAATGAATGAAGACTAGTATGTACCTTTTGAGATGATCATGTTCTGCGGATCATAGGATATGAGATATCAATCAGAGTACATAGATACTTATTAGAGATAGTGTATTTGGATTGATCCATTCACGAGAATACTACATGGTAGTATGTCATAAGTATTTCTCGTGCAGCGCTTATACTCGAACCCTTCGACCTAAAATCTCTATGGATTCTTAGGTGATTTGTCGTATACTTTGACATA
>CAODLS012190755.1:0-11079 GCA_948243855.1 Flueggea neowawraea
TACATTTCCTAATTAGGAAAACCTAGATTCCCAAAAAAATAACTAATAAAAATAATAATAACACTAATTATTTTGATGTAATAGCAAAACTGAGTTGTAGGCCTTTAAAACTCATCCAAAACATGACCCATGAGTGTGGCACGCATCCCAATGAACATTGTAAAACTTGGTCAACGCGTGTCAACTAAAGTGTGGCCACGCAGAGATACAGCTTTTGATTGAAATGCAGAGAAATAGCTCCAATTCTTCTTGTTTCAACAATATTCCACCTAAAGACACCAAAGAAGTATAAAAACATAAAAACACACAAATAATAACCATTTATAATACAAAACAAACATAAAATGCAATGGAAATCATGCATGAAATGCAATCTATCAAATATCTCCACACTTAAACAATGTTTGTCCTCAAGCATTCCATAACTTAGAATAATTAAAAATCTTAAATCTCAATCATCCTTTTTATCCCCACAAGGTGTTAAACCCAAATCGATATGAATCGAATATTCAAAAGAAAACACAATCATCGTCAGGACAGCAAACAATCACCTAAAATGAGATTGTCTCCACTCTAGTAATGCCCCCAAAAGGGATAACCAAATTCACACCCTCACAAGTTTCATTCTATCTCTCAAGTGTTTAGATGAAGAATTTACGCTCTCATTCATAGCAAGGCTTTCTAGGACTTGACATAAAGTCAAATCATAACCACTAATAAATTCAACCAAAACACCGATCAAAAAGGACTTTAGAGGCTTGTAACATCACTAAAACATGGGTTTAATAAGTTGAGAGATAAAAATAACAAAATCAAGTGATACTTGCCATCAACATACATCGACCAAGTTAATGCAAAATAAAGTAAATTATATGCATATGCTTAATAAAACAAGGCTGCCCAAAATAAATTTCTATAAATTGTGTTGCTTAACTCCATCATTTTCCATCACATTTTCTTTTCTTTTTTTTTTCTTTTTGTCTTCTTTCTTTTTTTCTTTTTGAATTTTGAAGTAAAGCAACGTCACATTTGCATATATACAGAACACAACTGGGTAGCCACTATTCTTTGACAACATAAGCACTAAATAACATCTAAGAAATATCTATTATCAATGTAAATCAAAACATTAACATACAAATTAACTTGGCAAAGTATCACTAATAAAAATATCTCTCGACTTAAGGGTTTAAGTGTTGAAAGTTTTGAACAAAATGGGAATTGTTTGTAATGGGTTTAAAACAAAGAAGAAGTCTAAGTCTCAAAATGGGTAAATAAAGGATAAATATATAAAGGTAGATATTGAAAGAGAAGGATAACACAAAGGGCTAATAAACAGTACCTTTCATCGTTTTAGCATCTCAATTGAAGTGGTGTGGTCTTCAAAATGTACTCGACAACAAATACTAGCATGGTCCTACTATGAATGTCACACATTAATAAAAGAAAGTGTTTGTCTCAAAATTTGCACAAATGAGTTATGTGTAAATCGAGCTATTGGGTTTCTTCAGCTCTATTACTAGGGGTTGTTTAATGTTAAATTTAATATGCATAGAAATCCAAATTTTTGCACATGTGGGTATATTAGGATTTTTGGACCTTAAGATGCTTAAAGTTCCAAATTATCTAATGTTTAAGGACAAAATCATACCAAACATTGCAAAATTCAATAGGAAATTCGTGTATGCAACATACAAATGCAACTAAAATTAAATATGAACACACAAGATGCAACAAGATATGCGACAAAATTATAGCATGACCATCCAGACATGAGGTGCAGTCCTAAAAATACATGCAGAAAAGACAAAATATGTCATACAACAAGTGCAACTACGTGACAAACACACAAATATGACACAAAAAGTTGAAAAATCACGAAAAAATCACAGGAAAATTCAAAATCACAAAGTAACATAAACATCAACACAAACTATTCATCCTCACACTTAAAATCTACATTGTCCTTAATGTATAAAAGAAAAAATAAAAATTAAAAATGAGTGGAGGGTTAAAGACAAGCTTATCTGATTTGGTGAAGATGGTGGTCATGGGTTCAGTGCTGACTCGCTGAAACAAGTGAAGAGGGCTCTGATGTTGTGCTCCATCTCTATTATCAATGTAAACTAAAATACAATAAGAACTAGAGACCAAGTGTGATCAAATCAAAGAAATGAAGATGGGACAAAAAAATTGAAGGAAAAATGATAAAACAAAATAAATCGAAACTAACTGAAATTGACTAAAATAAAAGAAAAACAATAAAAACCTTGGGTTGCCTCTCAAGAACCGCTTCTTTAACTTCGTCTTAGCTGGATGAACTTGAATCTTCATCCTTTCTCGTCATTCAGCACATAAATCTTTGGACCTGGATCATTCTTTGGAACATACACCACATGCTCCCTTTCTTCTATATTTTTCTTGGTAAAAAATTTTTTCAGGGCCCTAACAGACTTGGGCTCACACTTGGCTGTGTCAACTAAAGAAATATTTACCTTAGGAGCCCCTTTGTCGTCTTCTTACTTACAACAAGGCCATGCTATGACACAATTGCCTTATCAAATACTTTCAGTTCCTTAGTATTTTGCACCCTGATTGCATTAACATCCTACAAATGATCACTAAAACAAAACTCTACCTTCTTCTCTGTGAGTGGCTCAGTTGTAACAGTGGCATAAATAGACAAGCAATCTTTAGGACATTTCATGGTGTCATTTATATTAAACTTAACAGCAACACCATCAAATTCCATTGAGAGTGTGCCATCATGGACATTAATGTTCATTCTTATTGTTTTCAAGAAGGTCTACCTAAGATCAACAAATCAGAATTTGGTGCACCCTCTTCCTCCATATCAAGAACATAAAAATCAGCAAGAAACACCAAATCATTCACTTGGACCAATGCATCCTCAATTAGACCATAAGGAAAAACACTAGATCTATTAGCAAGAGTCAATATCACATCATTATATTTTAAAGGACCAACATTTAAAGAAGAATAAATAGACAAATGCATAACATTTATGGATGAACCTAAGTCACACATGGCCTATTTAAAATGAACATTTCCAATTTTGTAAGGTATAGAGAACATACCTGAGTCTTTTTCTTTGATGGATATGTTTTTCTGTAATACAATTGAAACTATTTCTCCCATGTAGACTTGCTCATTCCCTTTCAGCTTGTTCATTCTAGTGCACAACTCGTTCATAAACTTGTAGTAACGAGGTACTTGCTTAATTGTTGTAAGCAGAGGAATGTTGATCTCTATATTCTTCAATGTTTTTAGCACTTCTTGATCATCTAAAGCTTTCTTTTTCTTTGCTAATCTGTGTGGAAAAGGTGGCCTTTCAAGATTCACAACCATTGGTACATCATTTGAACTCATTGTGGTCTCTGTTTCAGTTTCAGTCACTTTGGCATGCCCATGCAAAGGTGATGACGTTTTTTCTGCACTAGGAATTTCTCTTCCATTTCGAAGGGCGATGGAATTGATATTCTGTCTCGGGTTCACTTCAGGCTGGGAGGGAAATCTTCCTTGCTTTTCCAGCCTGCTCATAGAATTGGTTAGCTTATTCATTTGATTTTTCAGTTCAGAAATACTTGTCTTAGTTTGAACTTGAAAGTTGCGTGTGGAAGCTGTAAGCTGTTGAGTAGAGAATGTCAATTTCTTCACAATTTCTTCCACCCCTTGTGACTTATCAGGCTCTGAGACATACTGTTGCTGAGAGGAATTCTGACCTGAATTGTTGTTATTTCCATACCTCAAGTTTGGATGATCCATTTACCCTGGATTATATGTATTGGAGTATGGGTCATACTTATTCCAATTATTCTGCACATAACCTCCCATTGCATTTACTTTAGCAATTTCATCCTCTTGTAAGGATGGGCACTCATCTGTTGGATGTCCTTGCACACCACATATCCCACACACGTGTACTTTCATCTTTTGAGCAAGTTGGTCTTGACCGATTGCCAACTTATTCACCACAGCTATAATATGATGCAACATAGAAGTTATATCATCAAGTCTTGAATCAGAAGGTTTAGCAGTTACCTCATTAACACGCCTAGTAGTAGATTCAATTTTGGAACCGACTTGCTATGAATTTGCAGCCATGACAAAAATTAACTCTTGAATCTCTCTAGGTGTTTTGCTGATGATTGCACCACCACTAGCAACATCTAACATCATGCGTTCTAAGTAAAGAAGACCATCATAAAAATATTCAATTAAAAGTTAGTCAGAAATACCATGTTGAGGATAGCTTGCTTGAAGCCTTTTGAATCTCTCCCAATACTCATACGAAGTTTCAGTATCTCTCTGTATGATACTAAAGGCAAGAAAGAACCTTCTAGAAATAGCCTGATCATATCAACCCATGTATCAATTGAACTAGGTAGTAAGAACCACTCTTTAGCCTAATCAGCCAGTGAGAAGGGAAACGCCCTCAATTTGATTTGTTCTTCTTGAATGCCTTAAGGTATACAACTAGAGCACACAATATGGAATTCTTTCAAGTGCTTGTTTGGGTCTTCATTTTCTACCCTATGGAACCTTGGCAGAAGTTGTATCAAGCCAGATTTCAACTCGAAAGGGACACCCAAAGGTTGATACTGAATGCATAATGGTTGTTGAGCAACAGGAGGTGCGACAAGGTCTCTCAAAGTTTTCTTAAGTGGAGGCATAGGTGGGACAATACGACGGATATTGTTGTTATCGTCAGCCATTTTTGCTTCAGTCTCTGAATCAGTTCAACAACAACAACACTTTTAGTTGGTTCAGGTACTGAATTTGCAGAACTATGAGCTCTTGCTCTGCATAATCTAGCTTTGTTTCCCAATTGTTTAGCAGTCTTCTGTATCTCTGGATCGTACAAAAGACTATATGCAAACAAAAAAGAACACATACAAGACAGAGACAAGATCAACAGTAAAAGCAAATAAATAAAATTTAAAACACTGATTCCCGGCTATGGCGCCAAATTTGATAGGGTGTCAAACCTACCAAATAATATTAATCTGCTCAGAATAGTAAAATAAGTAAAGTGATGAGCAAGGTCGATCCACAGAGATCGGTGAAAAATTGTTTAATTGCAGAAAAAAATAAGTTTGATTTGAATGAAAGTGAAAACGAGAATTATAGGAAGTAGAGATGAAAATTCTCAATAAGAAATAAAATTGCAGCAGTAGAAAAATAACAGAAATTCATTATTGATAAAGCCTAGCTAAGGTATTTCTTTGTTCAATCCTTTTCAGTTAATCATAGACATAAAAGATAAATATCAATCATTCAAATAAACAAGGTTATAGTTAATGGTGATGCACTCAATTAACCAATCTCTTCTTACCTGATTGATAGCCCCTAGACGTCCTGCAGAAAAATTCCCTAACCACTAAATAACCCCGGGACGTCCTGATAAGGTTTAATATATGGCAGCAGTAAGAACGAAAGAGACCCCTATCCTAACCAGTGAAACCAGAAACACCGTAATTCATTTAGACCAGATTATTCAGTTCCATAACAATGATCAATATCCAACACATAAATTCACGTTATTTGTTACCTAGATTAGGACTAATGTGGCATATTATTAATCCTAAATAATAATATATCATTCAGTCAATTAATCAACGAGCCCTTATCAATCAATCAACATGAACAATAATAAAAGAACTAAGGCACAGAAACTAAATAAATACTCGAATCACTTAATAACAAGTAAAACAATAGTCTCACAACCTTGGAGGATTGAACTTTAGAAATACCTTAACTAGAGATGAGTTTAGTTACATATGATGAAGAAAGAAAGCCAAAGTTGAGAGAGAATGGTGGCTGCTCCTTGAGAATGCGTGAATGAGAGAATGAAGGAGGAGAGAGAGAAAAAGTTTGTTTAAATAAATCTCCTAATTAGGAAAACATAGATTCTCTAAAAAATAACTAATAAAAATAATAATAACACTAATTATTTTTATCCAATAGCAAAACTGAGTTGTAGGCCTTCAAAACTCATCCAAAACATGGCTCATGAGTGTGGCACACAGCCTAATGCATGTTGTCAAACTTGGTCAACGTGCGTCAACTATGGTATTGCCACGCAGAGATATAATTTTTTACTGAAATGCACAAAAACAACTCTAATTCTTCTTATTTCACCAATATTCCATCTAAAGACACCAAAGAAGCATAAAAACATAAAAACACACAAATAATAATAATTTATAATACAAAACAAACATAAAATGCAATGTAAATCATGCATGAAATGCAACCTATCGTACAATCACGATAAATAAATATATTAAACCTACTTTTTCATACTTTTATTTAAATTAGATTATAATTTGAATAATGTTAATTTTAATTAATTCATATGAATAATTTATGTGAATTTTTCTGAAATTATATTCTCTATTGAATGATACAAACAAGTTTTTAAAAAATAAAATAATTACTTAATTTAATTCTGATGAATAATTTATATGAAGTTTTTTGTAATTTCTATAAAATACATTAAAAGTAATACGAACAAGTTTTAAAAAATAAATTAATTACTTAATGCCATTAAAGAAAGAAAATACATTACATAATGCAATAAAAAAATAAATTACATTAACAATAATAATACCCTAGATTAAATTAAGTAATTAATTTATTTTTTAAAATTTATTCGTATCATTCAACTATAATTGGAAAATATAAGAGAAGATATTATGTGGGATTGATGAGAGAAGAGAGAAAAATATAATTGAAATTGTGTGTGAAAAATAAATGAAATGAAGTTGTGGTATTTATAGATGTATTAGAACAGAAAAAAAATGGGAAGGGAACACAATCTAACAAGGTAACAGATATACGTTCATCGATATCATTGGGTGGACATTCTAAAGAAAAGCAAATGAAAGAGATGTGCACCAAAGAGGGCTTAATATTTATTTACACATATCCAAAACATAGGGCATAATTAATATTGATCCACTTTGTCACTTATCAGAATGCGTTTGGTACATTTGTTGTCACATATAGATGTAAGAAAAATCATTTCTTTCTAGCATTTTTAATTTCACATGTTTAATTTTTTTAGCATAGCCTATGAGCTTGGCGTAGCACAAGCAAAAGTATATTCGGTGATTATGTGTATATGCTGTACAATACTATAGTTGTCTATAGGCAGAACCATATTTAGCCCCTGAACTTATACTTAATATCTCTTTAGCCCACTGAACTTTAATTTTCACCCATCAGTCCATTCAACTTTTAAATTTTCACCTATCAGTTTATTCAATGCAACGCCGTTAGTTTTACTGTATACGTCAGATTTTTCCGTCACATATTGATGACGTGGAATCGGTGACATGGATACCAACTGTACCAAAATATGACGGAACAGATCCATCCAGTCCCTGAACTTTCATCCAACATCCATCCAGTCCCTGAATTTCATATTTCATCTATCAGCTCACTGAACTTTCAAAACCTATATTAAAAATCATTTCAAATCAGTTAAATGAAATTTCATTAACAAAATCATGCATATATATATTGACTTATATTAATGTTTTATTATTTAGTAATATTATTTTAAAAATTATTTATTGTTTGAATGAAAACTTTATTTATTTATTTGTTTAATAATTAATTCAGAATAAGAAGTTGGGTAGAATATCTTATTCTCCGATGCTTGTGCGAGATGAGTTGGGCCTCCGGTTTGGTTCGGCTCATAAGCCGGTCATAGTTTGATCTCGGATCGTGACAAAAGTGGTATTTTGTTACAGTGATAGACCCAAACGCATGAGAATGAATCATGGGGGCATGACACAGATCAATTAGAGGAATCCTTTTGATCAATTACAGAGGCAGTGGATCAAGACCTAAAATTCCTAGGGGTTGTCGACTCGCTTCGCACCTTTTGTCTTCGTCTTTTTGGCAATGACTACTAAGAAAAAGTGTCTTCCTCTTGGAGCTCTTCGCAGTCTGCCTGTAGGGTAAGGCTTCTTTGCTTGGTTCTAAGAGCATATGTGTATGAGTGGTTTGAGTCTAAAATGCCTTGATCTTAGCAATTAGGCCTTTTTTCTGTTTCTAACTTATATTCTCTTTTAGCTTTCTCTAGCTGCTCAATGTAGAATTTCTCTCTTTAATCTCCAAAAAACGTGGACACGAGTTTTGCATATCTTATGATTGACGCATCATGAGTTTTAGTTCATTAGCGCAATATTGAAACCATGACAAAAGTAATAATAATTATTTGAAATTCAAATGACCAAATTTTAAGTCCTCAATTACCTGTCAGCTCATTACTGAAGTAATTTTTCACTACCTATGACACTAGCTCAATTTTGTCTTACATATTTGGGACTTGGGAGATGAATATGTTATATTTTTAACACATAGCTTTGCATAACAAAACGTTGAAAAGTTGCACTGAATTTCGTAAAGAAAATATTATATGTTTGCTGAAAATTTAGTAGCGCTTAAAAATGTCATTAAAGAATAACTAAAAATGCCATTAGATATTAATCATTTTGTAGTATAAATGGTGCTAAACAAGATGTGTAGCTTGTCAACTCTAAAATTTGTCTATTTTGATAATAATTCAATAAATCTTAAAGAGGGAATTACACTTGGTGTCATTTTTTTGTCATTTTCATTTCACATTTGCAACATAAGACATTGTTGATTCTATTATGCAACACACTTGTTTTTACTTTTATAATACCACAATATTTAAATCTATTTTTTTAGTTTCTCTCTCCTCACCCACCCTCTCTCTCTTTTCCTCTCTCTTCTTCTGCGTCTCACTTCCTTTCTCCTCTCTAACTCTTCTATCCCTTCCTCTCTGTTGCGCTTTTCTTCTTTGTCTCCTCTCCTCCTCCACTTGCCTCTCCTCTTTCTTCTCTCTCCTCCCTTCTTTTTTTCCTTCGCGTCTCTGACTTTTCTTTCTCTCTCCTATCTCCTCGATCCCCCCTCCTCCTCGGTTCTCTTCCTCATCAACGAACAAAGAGAGAGAGCCAGATCGAGAAACTGACGTGATGTGAATGAGAGTGAGAGAGATTGCGACGCGAATGACAGTGAGAGAGAGGCGGCGAGACGGGATGACCTGTATAGAGGGAGAGAGAGCGCGCGCGTCCGAGAGAAAGAGAGAGAGATGGGTAGAGAGGCATGACGGGAGTGAAAGTGGTGGCATGGGAATCAAAACCCTAGCTGAAGCTAGGGGTGGCCACGGTTCACGAACCGGCGGTTCAGGTTCAACAAAATCTTGAACCTGAACCGGACCGTGGCTCTCCGGTTTGGTTTGGTACCGATCTGGTTTCGGGTTTGATTGAGTTTGACAGGTTAAATCGCCGATTCCAGTTTCGGTCTGGTTTAGCCCAAAAAAAATTGAAAGAAAAAAAAAAAAAAAAAGGAAAGAGCCATTGCACAGTGCACTTCAACGGTCAAAACAGGCGGTTCTGACCGTTGGAACTGCCGGTTCCACTGGTTTTGGTACCCCTGAACCGGATTGTGCGGTTCACAGTTCCGGTCTGGATCCAGTTTTCAACGGGTTTGACCGGTTTGATTCCGGTTCGCCGGTTTCGGATTGGTTTGGTCATGTCTAGCTGAAGCTCCAATTAAAAATTACCCTTTAGTCCTTTCATTATTGTAAAATTGTATAATAATACCTAAAAAGGTTGAATTCAATTTGATAACAATAGCAAAAGGTTCTAAATATTCAACTTGAATGAAATCAAATTATTCAAAATATTGAAGTCGGATGATTCAAATTTTGTTCTCATCTTGTACTCATTTTTTGTAAGCATTTGTTGGTGCAATCAACAAGTCTCAGTTTTGGGTATACTCATTTTGTACTCATTTTTTGTAAGTGTTTGTTGGTGTATTCAACAAGTCTCATTTTGGGGTATACTCGTTTTGTACTCTCTTTGTTCTCATTTGTATTCATTTTAAAAATTTGACATGTACTCATTTTTGTTGGTGTTTGTTCTCTACTTGTTATAATTTTTTTGTACTCGTGTTATTCTGGGTTTGTTCTCATTTGTATTCATTTTAAAAAGTTGACATGTACTCATTTTTTTCTAGTGTTTGATCTCTACTTGTTCTCATTTTGTTGTTTGTACTCGTTTGTCACTAGTCAAACGAGTGTGATCAGTATGTGGTCAACCTTATGACGTGCAGACAGACTGTGTTATTTTTTAATATTTTATTCCGTATTGCAATTTTTGACATATTTTTGGCATGTTGTGTTAATAAAGGGTTGACAATTTTTGACACGATAACTCGATTTCTGAGTGCACAATTACGACACGATACGACACGAATTCAATTTTTGTAATGTTTATGTCATGTATAATAATGTGTGATATGTAAATGGCTTGAAACAATTACGAAACATCTAACACACATTGTAACCCCTTGCAAAGGTTGTCTTATTTTTATTGCTATTTGTGTTATTCTCCCTTTTTTTTAAACAGAGCTCCCAATCTTAAATGAGTAAACCGCAAAAGAATAATTTCTAACGTTGGATATTTACTTGGCAGTTTTTTTTTTTTCAAGAGATTTACTTGGCAGTTTAGACAGTAAAATAAGCTTCTACCGACCATAAAACAATTTACAAGAAATCTTAGAAATTTGAATCCAAATCTAGATATTCAACGTTAGTACATTAAAAGTGGGAAAGAGTCTAATCATTTTATTTTATTTTTGGATCGAAGAGGTCTAATCATGTTATAGTCAATAATTGAAACAAATATAATGTATAATTCTGCCAATTAAGCAACAACATATGATGTATAAACTTTTGAAGCTTGTGTGAATATTATGCATGCCAACATCGGCTGTCTCTTTTGTTCATTCAGTATCAAGTGATAATTACGACTTCCCACACTCGGCAGTAAGATTCCAAAAATGGCCCTCTACCAAACCATTACTCAATTATTAACAAAGGATATTTGCGCTACATCATTACAAATTACAAATTGAGGTATATATGATTAGAAATCTATTTCGTGGCATCAACTTCATAAACACTACCTGTAGTTATTCTCGACGTGAAATTCTTGAAACACCCTCAGCTTAGAC
>CAODLS012190807.1:0-11658 GCA_948243855.1 Flueggea neowawraea
TTCTAAACAACATCAAAGTGAATAGAATGAAATAACACAATAAAAGGCCGAATTTTAGTTGAGTCTGTGATGTGTTTGTTGAAGCCATCCTTTGCTTTGGTTTGGTTTTTCCACATGTACTCGATATGTACTCATTTTTTCTTCTTGTTTTGATCTAATGTTTTATTTTCTCGTTATAGAAAAATTCAAAAAACCAACTTGTACTCACTGTGTGAGCATTTTTTTAGTGAATTGTACTCACTATATGAGCTTGCTATTATATAGCATGTGTGAATGGAAAATATTAGAAAGGAGAGAGAAGAGTTTACCAATTACTAAATCAGTCTCGTACTCTTAATGTACTCGTTTTGATCTAATATTTATGATTTATTCTCATTTTTTCAACTTTGTACTTCACATGTACTCGTTTTGTACTCTAATAACAAAGAAAACATAAAGGTTTTGGTTTTGTACTCTATTTTATTGGTGTTTTGTTGTGTATTTTTGTTTTTTTTGTTGTTTGTACTCGTGTTATACTCCTCATGTGCTCAGTTATACTAGTCAAAAGAGTTTCAGTTTTGTTGTTATACTAATTGTACTCGTGTTGTTCTCCGCATGTACTCGATTATACTAGTCAAAAAAGCCTTCAATAACACTATATGTACTAAGTCTTTGATGGTCAACAGAGCCTTCATAACACTATTATGTGCTCTGGTTATACTTCACATGTACTCTAGTTGTACTCTATACTCGGATTGTACTCAGTCTCATTGGCTTAAATTGATTGGTCAAAGCACGGTCAACAGCTTGACCTTATGGTCAACAAGTGATTAAACTGTTGTATTTTTTAATATTTTATTCCGTTTTTTATTTTTAGTATGTTTTTCAAATGTTATTGTATTTGTGAAATGATTTTTGTTTTCTTGCCTATTTTTGCACATCACCAATGAAATTTTTGTTCAAACAAACTATATAAAAGGAATGGAGAATTACCAACATATTGCAATACGATAAACATGAAATCTAATAAATATTTACTACAAAAACTTGTTTAAGCAAAAGAAGTAGTGAATAAATCAAAATTAAGTAAATGCTCTCTGTTTGTTTTTACTGGAACCAACAAAGGTTAAGAGCGTTTCGTTAAAATTTTTCAATTTTAGTATTTATTTAAGAACTGACCAAAAAAAATAGAAACACACATGAACTAACAGTTCTTCATATTATTATCATTGAAACGTATCAACAACTACAAACACAACTTCTGCACTTTGACAAGTTAAACCAAATGGGTCTTTGGCTGTTGAGCAAGGCGCAATTTAATATCATATGGAGTATATATAATATATGTATAATATAATATTTTATTAAATATAATATATTATATGTAGTAATTTTTTAAAAATTCAATCAATTAGTAATATATTTTTAAAAATTTAATGTTATTTAATTTGATGTTATAAATTAATTTAATTTTAATTTAACGTTCTAAGACAGCTGCAAATTGCTTATTGCTCCTCGCCCATCCAAGCCTGTGATAACCATTTCAATTCGTTGACAGCCTTCTCCTGATAATTGGATTAAGGTGAACACTTACGGATCCTTCTCCAGTTCCAACAATCTCTCTGGGGCAGGTGGACTCTTCAGGAATCGCAGAGGGTTTCCTCTGGCATGTTTTGCCTTTCACACAGGTTCTTCTCCTGCTCATATGGCTGAGTTACGTGCTGCTATCTATGCTATCAATAAGGGTTGGGATCGTGGATGGCACCAATTGTGGATTGAATGTGATTCCTCTTACGTGGTTAATCTCATAAAGTCTCGAGCAAATGATGTACCATGGGTTGTTTTTGCTGAGTGGTCTAATTTCTGTTTATTACTCAATCAGATGCTGGTGATCGTTAGCCATATATAGAGAGAGAGGGTAATGGGGTTGTAGATAAGTTGGCTAACTTCGGCCGTTCTTCCTTCGTTGACAACTGGTGGCCTGAGTATCCGTCTTTCTGTGGAGGCTTGATTTATGACGATCTCAAAATGACTGAGTATTTTCGGTCTTTTGAATTGTTGAGTGTAGTTACTTTTCTTTGTTGTTTTGCCCTTAATGGGTTGTATTAACAATTTACTATTCATTTTATTTTTTGATTCAATAATAAATGGAACTCCTGAGTATGAAGAGGTTGCTTAATAAGTGTCAATTTAGTTGAGATGTTCAAGTGCAGTTACTGATTCTTGAGGCTCTAACTTTTTCTTAAAAAAATAATGTCATAAAAAATTAAATTTGCTATTATCAATCTGCTTATCGTTGAGGCCCACTAAGAATTCGTTCTGGCTTCTTCCTTGAGCAAGGGGTTAGGAGGAGCAAGCATGTTTCACGACAAATTGCTTTAAATGACGTGTTGATAAACTACGTGCATCTTCTTTTTCTCTTTTTTTTTTTGCATAAAAAAGGAAAGTCAGGGGCTAACAGTAATGACACTATCCCTGCTAGACGTGATCATACATACACTTACTCCCCGCCGTAGAATGTTCCTTTGCTCGACAATGACCGAGGGAAAGTCATCATGCCACCCGTTAAGAGCAGCAACGAGACAAATCCACAAGAATATAACTGGAAATTTACCCCGAAAATCAAGGAAGACGCTAAATCTCCAATCTTGATCTCTAGGTACACGAGCCAGAACCCTTACTGTTGGGCCACCTCCCAAGAGGTGTGCATCTTCTTTTTCTCGATTCTGTAATAACTTACCTTTAAAATATGCACTTGTTCACTTTTTTACGTTTCAGTTAATCAAATTGCAATACTCATTAAGCCAATAATTAAATTTAGAATTTAGACTTCAAAGTTCCAACAAAACAATAATTTAGATTTCTTATCTTGACATATTTGAATAATATCGCAAGCTCATTGATATGACTTTGTTTAATTGGACAAATATATTCCTGCACTGCGTGTTAGATCGTTATAAAAAATTCTTTTACACGTATGGCAGCATTTTTTTAAATTTGTAACTTATACTGCGAATAATTTTTTTGACCAATTAATATTAGAGTGTTTAAGAGCCAAAATTTAGCATTGAATTAAATGATTAATATTAAAATTTGATTAGCTTCTTGGACGACAAAGTGGGTAACTAAAGATTTAAAGAATGAAAATTCGTACGGTATTTTTGATAAAGAAGGGGCTGGAAAAGCAAAAGGAAGACAAATCAAAGATCATCTCTATGTGATCATCATCATTAGTTTTAAGTAAATTTGCTATATCGACTCTTACAATCCCTTTACGCAAAGCTAGAGCAGTCGAAGTTCTTTCAAATTTTCATGTACATATATATATAAAGTAAACCAATCTAGAACTTGCAGGCAAAAATATTTTGTCACTGCCAAACATGGATTATCAGAATAGGAGTACTTCTCCCTCCAACCCTCACTGGAAGGGTGTAAGTGGTGTTTATTTTTTGTTGAGTTCCTTAGGTTAAAGCACAAATTCTTAGTGAAGTTCCAAAGCACTTCTCAATTGAAATTAGTTTTCAATTTGATCCTTAAGATTGGAATTAATAATAGCATATACAATTTTTTCCCCTTAATCTCATGATGGAATGTAAATTTTCAAGGAATTTATCAAATTCATTTTGTTTTATAGGATGCTTCAGCATTATCAGACCAATATTGTTTTATTGGTCATGGAACTTGTGAGTACATAGTTCCAGCAAAAGCTCTGAATATCATATGGGGAAACGATCCCCGTTTTTGGCAATGGATCAAACTCTCCGAAGAGGAAACAAGGTAATCAGTATTCAATCATTTGTTAATATCATTTTATCTCGGTTCTTCATTCGACTTTCTTATAGTCTAATGATACTGAAGTCGAAGCTAGACCTTATAATCAAGAGTTGAGATCTTTGCATTGTTGCTTGCAAAATCCAAAAGAGAAAAGATACCATGATATTGTATTTATATTTTCAGGATATTATCTGGGTTCCAAGAAGCTGCAATGCTAGTTGAGGTAAACTGGATTGAGGTGACAGGAAAATTGCCTATGAACATGTTCAAGAACATTGCTGGATCGAAATACGAAATTTACTACGTTGTTAAATTCCGGATTGATGCATTCGGTTGGCATTCAGTTCCGGTGAAGCTGAAGGTAAGAGGAGGAAATGGAGAAGAAATTGTGAGGAACGAAGTGCTTGAGCCATAAAAAGAGAAGCCTAATCAATGGCATGAAGTATTTGGAGGAGAATTTGAAGTGAACAAAGCTGGATTTGTTGAGTTTGGAATGTTTGAAGTTGAGAGTGATTGGTGGAAAGGTAGCATGATACTTGCAGGCATCAAGATTAAGCAAAAGACTGGTTAATTAATCACTCGATTTGGTGTTCTTTTTTTCCAATGAAAGACAGATATGTAGAAATTCATTGAGAGTTTGGATTGCTTTTAAGTTGTTGTTTGAAGCATAGTTTTATGGCAATATAGCCTCTGAATAATGAAACTAAATAACAGAGTTAATTGCGTTATTTTGCAGAATTCTGCTTCATAGTTTCATGGCGAAAATAAAAGAGAAAAAATTACTTCTTTTTCTGGTTTCTGGAACTAATTAAAAGACTTGACATAGAAACAATAACCTTATTTAGCGAAAATTGATTCGCAAATTGCAAATATTCAAAATAACATATACATGGATGATATATAGTTAATTTTGAAGGATTGCGAGAAGAATTTCTTTTGTTTATTATTATTAAAATATGCAGTCTTGTTCACTACCTAAAATGGAACCTAAAAACAAGCCAGCCAATTTAGTTGCTTGAAATGCAAAAGAAGAGATAAGGTATATATCCAAAGCAAAACCGAAAGACTCATGCCAAGTGCTCTTCAAGTTTCTCTTCAAAGTGGTGTTATAAGCTTGCAATACACAGATGCTGTCTTTTTCGAGCAATCATACAACATTTAATGGATTGATGGAATATGAACTCTTTCCTATCATGAATGACTCATCGACCATCTTCCTCAATGCAACCACTAATATATGTACACAGCGAAAATTCTGTACAGACTTCGTTGTTAGTGTTGCAGGGCCACCTTGTTTGCTTTAAGGGACCTGTTCTTTGTGGTTTTATCTGGAGACTTTCCTGTTAACAAATGACAGCCCTCTCTAAGAATTTAAGGTTAACATGCACAAGATTCAATCTTGCTTCCAATGGTGACTATATGAAGAAGTACTGCTATCCTGAAATAAAATATAAAGCAGCAGTCAGAGAAAAACAATTGATACTCGTGAAGACTGAAGAGATGGGTAGTGATGGTCACATTATTAAATGAGGGCTCACAATTACAGCCTATTGAAGAGTCTAAACACATTAATAAGCTGCTGGATAAACTCTACACCACTGGAGTTTTCTTCAGCAATAATCATAAGGTGCAGTCTTTGAACAGAATGAGTTTGTTGGTTATTTTTGTGTGGAGTGAAGTGAAGAATGTGAGCTTGAGAGTATGTGTGTATAGTATGAATATGGTATATGTTATTTGATGTGTTGCTATATTTATAGAGCAAAGTTACAACTAAAAAAATCTAAAAATTGTTGAAATCTTCCTAAAATCAAGTTATAAACAACTTTGATTTTATTCCTAAAGACTAGGCATACTTTGAATATCCTAAAGACTAGTTTTTTTTTTTGTATGTTGCACCCAATATCCTGGACTGCTCCACGTTCTAGCTGAGAGGATTTAACGGACCAGACTAATCCAAATTCGGGAGTTTGACAGACACCTCGAAGGGTGAGATCCCTACCACCAACGCTGTTGCGTTTCTAAGATTTGAACTCGAGACTTCTGGTTAAGCTAGAACAACTTATGCCAGTTAATCTAAGCGCTTGGTGATAAAAAGGCTAGATATTTATTCATCCATCAAAGGCATGTGTTTAATATATTTTTTAACACTCCTCTTTGCTTTTGATGGTTGAAAATTTTAGTTTCCCATATCAAAAGAACTCCTCCTTGAATATGACATCGTCTTTTGTTTGCTTCTTAGAATAATATCATCTTGTCTTCTTAGAGAAGTTGTCGTGACTCTTGACATTTGTTGTTGTTGTCATCGTCATTGTTGTGCTTGTGTATTGTTATTGTCGACACTCTTAACATTTGTTGTTGTGGTTGTATTTTGTTGTTGTTGTCATCATTGTTGTGGTTGTATTTGTTGTTAATGTCGATATGTAGTTATGGATTGTAGTTTTAATTGTGTTTGTATTATAGGTTGTGGTTGTATTTTGTAGTTGTTGTGGGTTATATTTTGTAGTTGCTATGGGTTGTGGTTGTATTGTTGTATGTCTTCACATGTGAAGAACACTAGGATGTATTCTTTTTTTTTTTGCTCTTCATCGTTGATGTAGTGCAACTTATACTCTCTAGGTCCCTCAAGATCAATGATACTTTGATATCACTTTGTTGGTTATTTTTGTGTGGAGTGAAGTGAAGAATGTGAGCTTGAGAGTATGTGTGTATAGTATGAATATGGTATATGTTATTTGATGTGTTGCTCTATTATAGAGCAAAGTTTACAACTAAAAAATATAAAAATCTGTTGAATCATTCTAAAATCAAGTTATAAACAACTTTGATTTTATTCCTAAAGACTAGGCATACTTTGAATATCCCAAAGATTAGGTATTTATTTGTCCATCAAAGGCATGCATTTGATATGTTTTTTAACAGAGTTGATAGAATCAGAATTCTGGTTACTATGAGTCTCACAGTCACTGTATTTTGTGATTGAGGTATTGGATTGACAAGAAGTCCAAGAGCAACTGTTTCATGTTGTATGATACGGAGCTTACAAACGCCCATTCACCGACAAGCGCCACTAGAAATGGGAACAATACTGCGAGATCAGGTAGGGTTTGTTTGCAAAGTATAGAATTTAGCAGATAACGGATAACATATAATAGAGAACACAAAAAAATGGTTAAGAGAGTGACATAGGTCATAGCTTTTGGAAAAAAATAAATGTTAAGTATGCTAAATGATGTTATTGTCAAACAAGTTGCATGCTTCCTATGTGTTTCTATCTACACAGATTTTGGTGCTGCAGAAAGCTAATAAGTAGTTTCTAAGTTAGTTGCCATTACCATTGACGTGAATTCAAGGTCCTTGATTCTCTCTGTTTTTGTAGTGGTGTGCATGTACATGTGGCTGAGCTATTAGAAGTTTAATGGCTAGATATATGCCGAAAATTTGACACCAGAACTCTCTCCCCAGATATCTGCTATGAGGTTGTGTTTGTGATGATGTTGAAAGCGGATGCTTATGGATGGGTAGTTCCAGTAAACATAACACAAACAAGACAAAACCAAGAGGGAGATGGATAGAAGTCCCAGTCGGTGAGTTTAAAGCTTCACCAGAAAATGACGGGAAAATAGAAATCAAACTGCACGATCATGGGCATTGGAAAGGTGGACTTATAGTCAAAGGGGTTGCCATTCGACCTAAAAACTAGTTCTGCGAATGTATTCCAACATCCCCCAATAAAGGCCTGCATCTTTGGCCATAATTGCCAATGTATATAAAAATAAATATAGTCTGTTGAACATCTAAGGCTTGATGATATGATATCTATATATAAAGCAGCATTCTGAAAAAAAAAAAAAGAATTGATGCTTGTGAAGAGATGGGAGCTGGGTGGTCACAACATGATTGGTCACAAACACAACCTAGTGAGGAAGCTAAACAGATTGGAAAGCTGCAGGATAAACTAAATACTACTGGAGTTTTCTACAGCAATAATCATAAGGCATGTTGCATAAACATCATATTCTACTTGTATGTGCGTGGGAATTTACAGTCTTTCCAACTTTGAACAGAAATGACTGATAGATTTAGGCTTGGTTTCTTTGGCGAAAAATGTTTTCATGAAGAAAATGTTTCCCATGGAAAATGAATGAATTCCTGGTTCATATTCCATTATTTGGTAGTTATGCGGAAAACATGTTAAAAAACATCTTTTGTTTTTTTCAGAATGTTTTCGGTCACTCTGCTGGAAAATACCAAAACTTTCTCCCTAGATATTCTCTATGACAATGCTTATGGATGGGAAGTTCCAGTAACCCTGACACTGACTCTCCCAAATGGAAGCAAGCAAGAACACAGAAAATTTCTAGACAAAACCAAGAGGGAGATGCATGGAAGTCCCGGTGGCGAGTTTGAAGCCTCGCCAGAAAATGCTGGCCTGATAGAATTCGAACTGTACGAGTACAAAGCAGGTCACCGGAAGGTTGGACTTGTCATCAAAGGTGTTGCCACTAAACCAAAAACTATATCTGCAAATTCTCAGCTGTTACTTCCTTAAAAGAGTGCACACTGTTCATATACATCAGGAATGCCAGCTCTTGAATTTCAAGCCAAAGTAACAGCACTAAATTAAGACCTAGACAACATAGTGGGAAACTAAAGATTAAAGAATGAAAAAATTGTACGGTGTTTTGGATAAAGGAGGGAATGCAAACGGCAAAAGGAAGAGAAATTAAAGATCATCTCTTTAAACCATGAACATGTTATCATCATCATCAAGTAAATTTCTTTTACCGTCTCTCCCTTTACGCAAAGCAACAAGGCATACAATTGATAGAGCAGTCAAATCTCCTTCAAGGACAAGATTAGCAAGAAATAGTATAAAAAACAGAGAAGAAAAAACCATCATAACACAGGGAAACAATACTTTTCGTCTCACATTCAGTTTCCAACCACCTTCCTTCGTTTGATTCCAGTCATTTTGCCACTATTTCTTTAGTTATTGAGTTTGTAAGTTAAATGTTTATATAATTTCGTAGATTTAACTTAAAATATGTTATCATTTGGAAATTGTTTTGGGATACTGTTGGTTTTGTTTCTGCTTTTTTTTTTTCTCTTTCTCAACAAAAGTTTTATGGCAATATAGCCTCTGATTAATGAAAATAAATAATAGATTTTATATTTATTAGCAGAAATCTGCAGCATAGTTTTATGGCAAAGAAAAAAGAGAAGTATTTTTTTTTATATTGATAAATATGGAATCTTGTCCACACCTAACATTAACCCAAAAGACAAGCCATCCAACTTTAGTTCTTTGAAGAAAAAAGAAGAGAGAAGGCACATATCCAAGCAAATCTGAAAGGTATGATACTCCTCATGCCAAGTGCTCTTCAATATTCTCTTCAAAGACATTGCTTATTCCTCCACTTAATGCAATCACATTTATATGTACAACAAAAGATTCTGTACACAATGCTTTACCACTTCTGCAGGGCCCCTTGTTTTTTCTTTTCTCGGATTAGGATGGCTACTGGTCTGAAAAAGAAAAAGAAAAAAAAGTAGTACAAATGAGAATCTCCTGTTTACAAATGACATTGAGAGCCATGTCTAAGAA
The DNA here is from genome assembly GCA_948243855.1 of Flueggea neowawraea. Taxonomy (NCBI): domain Eukaryota; kingdom Viridiplantae; phylum Streptophyta; class Magnoliopsida; order Malpighiales; family Phyllanthaceae; genus Flueggea; species Flueggea neowawraea. The sequence goes on from CAODLS012190807.1 coordinate 9,359, forward strand.
TTTACGGTTAAGAATCACAAGATTGACGTAATGTAATGTGTTTCAGTGCAAGTGGCGATTAGGTGGGAATCTCCCTTTCCCTCCTCTGAAAAAAGTCCTGCCATGATATCTATATAAAGCAGCAGTCCAAAGAAAAGAATTGATGCTTTTGAAGAAATGGGGAATGAGGGCTCACATTTACAGCCTAGTGAAGAAGCTAAACACATTGAACGACAACACAGTGAGAAGAAAACAACAGAAACATCATCAAGTGAAGCTAAACATTGAACGGAAACAAAGTGAGAAGGAAACAACAGAAACACCATTGAGTGAAGCCAAACCAAAGACAGTAGCCGTGGAGAAAGCAGCAGATGGTAAAGGTTCTGATGTTAAAGCCAATGCATCAGTAGTGTGCGCTGTAAAGCCTCCACATAACTATGAACCCATAATCAGAGATGCAGACTTATCTCCGACTGATGGGGTTTCGGTGGATAAGCTGCATGGTCAAATCTGCAACACCGGAGTTTTCTATAACAATAAAAGAAAGGCATGTTACATATCCTCCTCGCTCAATCACATGAGCACAAAAAAACCATCCTCTACTTGTATATGAGATGACTGTGCGTGTTCATAAATTAAGAAATATGAGCATGATTATTCCGCTTACTATGACCCTCACAGTCATTATATTTTGTGACAGAAGTACTGGATTGACGAGAAGTCCAATAGCAACTGTTTCATGTTGTATGCTAGAAATCTTTCAATCACCTGGGGAGATGACAATCGTTACTGGAACTGGCAACACCGCAATGAGACCAGGTACGATACTTCATATTTGGTTTCTGTCTATACATATTTTGGTGCAGGAAGCCAACTAGTTTCTAAGTTTTGAAAGATTAAGTTGCCTTTAGAATGAATGTGAATTCGTGGTTCTGACTCTACTTGTTTTCATAGTGATGTGTATGTAGATGTGGCTGAGATATTAAATGTTTGTTGGCTAGAAGTTAATGGGAAATTCGACACCAGAGTCCTCTCACCAGATATTCTCTATGAGGTTGTATTTGTGATGATGTTGAATGCCGATGCTTATGGATGGGAAGTTCCAGTAAACTTAAGACTGACTCTTCCAAATGGAAGCAAGCAAGAGAAAAAGAAAATTTCATGACAAAACCAAGAGCGAGGTGGATAGAAGTCCCAGTTGGTGAGTTTAAAACCTCATCAGAAAATGCTGGGATGATAGAATTCGAACTGTATGAGTATAAAGGAGGCCAGTGGAATCGTGGACTTGTTGTCAAAGGAGCTGCAATTCGACCAAAAAACTAGGCCTGTGAATGTATTCCTAAATTTGCCATCAACGACCTTGATCTCTTCTCCACAACTGCCCAAGTACTAGAAACATGTTCCAAACATGTTTCACATCTAGTCAACAATTTCTCAGCTATGTTTTCTACGCTATTAAAGTGCACCCAGTTCATATGGAAGAGGAGTGCCAGCTCTTGAGTCTTGAATTTCAAGATACAATAATACAATTAAGAAAGGAATTTAGAGATTATATTCTATATAATATGCTTCCATAATTAAACCTTTCAAACAGAGCAATAATTGTTTTGTGTTGTGTGTTTGTGTGTGTGTGTGTGCGAGAGAGAGAGAGAGAGAGAGAGGCAGAGAGAAGTTATTCAGCAGATACAATTACACCCATATTTATCACAACATTTTCATGATTACAATTTTTTTATCTTCTTTAGAGTTCATTTCATCAAAACCATGACTCTAGTTACTAGCCATATCACAAAAATTCTTTTGTATGTGAATAATATAATAATATAGGGAAGAAGCATCCACAATATGAAAGAAGACAATGAGCTGGAAAGTTGCATAAAAGAAGAAGTATGTATATTGCAAGGTTGATAAAACAAGAGACAAGAATTTAGACTTCAATATGCAAACCTGCTTGCAGCAGCAAAGTGAGAAAAATATAGGGGTTTCAAAATTCTGTGGTGTAATTGTCTGGCTTAAACCGCAGTGAGAAATCGATTCCTTTGCCTTTCAAATTCTCAGTTGCTGGACCAATCTTCACCAGAAGCTTCATTTTGAAATGTTAATGAGCCTTAGTTAATAAAGAACTATAACTCTGTTGAATGAAAAATGATATCATGTTTAGTTTGCTTAAAGAAATAATAACAACAAAGGCTAACCTTCGCATGCAGCACTCCATTGGATACCAGCACGGATCTATCGAATACACAAAATTTTCCACCATCCATGCAAGTTACAGCCCCACCAGCCTCTTCAACCATCTGCTTGAAAAGGAGAAAATCTAT
>CAODLS012190851.1:0-10617 GCA_948243855.1 Flueggea neowawraea
GAATGGCACTGGAAACAACAAGAGCATCAGGAAATCTTGACCCTTTATCTCTCTCAATATTTGAAGCTGAATGATTTACATGCAAACATACTCCAAACTGCTTTAATCTGTCCATGTATCTACTCCATGCAATGTCGGAGCTACTAACCTCATAACCCTGAAAATAGTTCAAATTATTAAAACATTAATATGTTGTTAACCTCGTAGCGTTAACAATAATAACAACTCGGACCAAACAAGTGTGGAAGCAGGGCTTACTTGTTTAACAGCAAGCATAGCTAAAGCTGACAACCCAGAACCTCCAACGCCAACAAAGTGAACCCATCCTTTTCCATTTTCAGAGTCCACAGTAACAATTGATCTCTTCTGGTGGCACAAGCAGATAAAGATGGGAAATTGGTGATTCCTTTCAATGCCGAAGTTTCAATGTGATCACCAGGAGTGCAGAGTCTCATCTTGATACAAAGTTTCCGAAAATGGGCTTTGCGATTCTGGAGAAAATTTGGTGGGAAATGAGAGCAGCGGCCTTTGCATGTTGCAGTTACTGTGGATTCCATTAACACTGTGACGGTCACTGGCACGGATTTTCCCAGTGAAGTGTCCGCTTCTTTCTGCTAGGGACAATCAGGGAGATTATATGCTTATATCATCAAATTGACAGCATGAACAGGCGAGCTTAATGGCCCAATTGAAAAGCCATGAGGCCCAAATAATGGGCCTCACATATGGAGCTTGATGTTGAGTTGTGTCTCCACACAGTTTGGCATCTTAAGCTGCGATAGAGTTGGCCCAGTATTGGAAATTTTTTATTTGGTCGGTCGAATTAGGAGAATGCACATCGTACATCTTTGTACTCATTCTGGAAAAATTATATGTTTTTTAATTTTTTTTAAAAAACTTCATTTTCTTGCTAAAAACCTCAATATCTCACGAATTTGCAAAAAAAAAATGATATTTTTAATATATGTTTAGCATTTCGTGCCATTCTTGGTATCTGGAACCTAGTGGTGATTTTTTCAGATTTAGCATATTGTTTTGTTTCCCCAAACTTAAATACAGTAAAGTTCAGTTCGTCTCGGTTCAATTTCAACCTTATAATCACTACACTAGTGGAGTAGCTCAAACTTGAAAAGTTGGTTATCATTTTAATCTTTTTAGATAATATAGGGTTTGTTTGTCACCCATCATGTTTAGCATTTTGTATATTTTATGTATAACTAATTTTTTTAAAAGGCACATTTTTTCTTTATTTTTTTACTATATAATTATTATTAACCATTACAAAGCATACAAAAGTTACAAAACATGCTATTCATTCCAAATAAGACCACCGTCAAAGCTAGGTGGGAATTTAAAATTGCCAATTAGTTTTTGGGATTTCTAAAGTAGGCTAGAAAGGAAATGGCAAACGCGTTTGTAACAACCACATATGTAAGAAACTCACACACTCACATACACACCAAAAAAAAAAGGACTAAGAAAAAAGTTCTAGCTAGTTTGATTGCGGCTGACTAAGATAGAACAACATCAACATAAGGATATTAATTGCAATTGCATTTACATATCCCATTAAATTGATGACTCAGTGGTGGGGTTTGACTAACAAAAGTGAGCCACCAAGATTTCAGGCTGCTTCTAATTGGAGACAAGATAAGGAATTCATGCCCTGTAGAGTTTAACACGTAGCCATTACCACCATACAAATTACTATTGTTCCACTCATCTCCGATAAACTTCACAATGTCAAAACTTTGTTTTACGCAATAATTCTTGTTCCCAATTATTGGCTACCTATCAGTACTTGTTAATATGCGCCGGTGCTTTGTCATCAAACAGCCTTTTTCTCTCATCAATTCTTTTGTATTGGCACACGTTTGCTCGAGTAACAGCATATGCTGGCCAGTGGAACTTGGTCATGCAGTAAACCCATGTACATGATGCTGCAAAAAGTTCCAACACCTTTAGCTTGTTGTCGGCGTCAATAGCGGAGCAGAGATCAATTATACACTGTTTTAGGCCACAATACTTTTTAGTGGTTTTGGATGATGTTTCTTGACTATCAATAGGTGTACTTGCAACAGTCGTGTGGCCTATCCTACTAAGATATTATCTGCTATAAATTTAGACACTTACTGTTTTAGTTTTGGATATGTATGTGAATGAATTGAGGAAAAAAAAAGTACTTACAAACATATGAAAAGTAATGTCATGGCACTACAATTCCAAACTCTCAACAATTTATTGGAGAATAAAAAACTCCGAATAAATTAACTTCTGTAGCTCTGAAAAGATGAGTAGAAATAGATAAGATGAGTGGGGAGGTGTTTCAGCACTCGTTCTTCTTTTTGACTTGTAAATAACACACAACAGATGCGTTGCACTTGCATAGACCAGGTTTCGTGTCAGAGCCTATCACCGTTAACTTCTTCCTCGCTCCCATATATTCTCTGTTATGCAGTTGTACCTGATTTGAACGTGAGTGTCAATTACTTAATTAGACTTCTGTTGGACTCATCCTATGTGATGGTATTTTAGACATACAAGTCACTGGTGTAAGATAATTCAGCAAGGCATACAAGCACAAGTCATATTCCGCCTTTTGTTTTCTTTCAAGTGTTGTAATTAGAGGAATAAGTAGCCCAAATTAATTGGAAAACTTCATGATTTCAGTATTTATCTCCACTCTTGTACAAAGGGTAATGAAACCAGGAAAATAACTGATTAAAAGATGTAACACTATAACAATGGTTCTATCATTTTCAATACATGTGTTGTACACGGATGTTCTTTTTTCTTTTATTGATCAATCATTCCAGGGCCGAAACACAATAGTTGGGATAAGTTGAGTATGTCAAAATGCTGTATATACAGCTACAGCACTGCTTCATTGCCTGATTTGAGTAATTTTTTTCAGTATTTTTTCCCACACTATTGATTCGGTTTCGGCTATGTTTATATTCAAGCGGAAACAACAGAGATAAACTAAAATCTCCACTTCTTTTTTTCGATTAATGATGACTGTTGTTTCTCTAAATAGACAAATAAGCCAAAATTGCTTCCATTAGTTTTGGATCATCACAAGCGCTTGGACGATTTGATCTTCCTATTGATCTCCTTCTCCAATTCTTCTAGGCCTCCAACGTCTTCAAGTTCCTGGACCACACAACACAACATCTATAATTAATATCCCACAAGATTAATACAACCACGCATTTGAGCTTAGAGGATTTTAAGTAAACCGCACCTTAGGGCCCAGAAATAGCCCATATGGGACACCGTTAAATTTGTCCGAATGATGAAGCTGAAGACAAAACATCAGAATAAAATATTTGCTCACCGTTAATTCAGTTGTCCGTTAAAACAAATTAACTTGGCTAATAAAAAAGATTATAGTAAAAGCATTAAAGAAATGGAAGGATCCAGTGTTTGTTTTGTGCAAGCTGCCAAAATCTTTTGTCTAATTTGATTGTTTATTTGTAAAATTTGTGCATGTTTTACCTGGTGAGCAGCAGCCACCCTTCTGAAGTAGGGCACGTTGGCAATGGGACCCACAGGAAATCTCTTGTGAACCAGACCATCGTGGACGAACATGTAGGCCATCCCAAACACCGTAATTCCAAGACCCTTTTCCAAGTCAAAACCACCAAATTATTAACGGTTTAGTCATAATATTCCCACAATTATTAAAACAATCTAGTATTAATTAAACTACAAAAACAAGGACTCTAACTTAACAGCGGATTTGCTGAGCCAAGAAAGATACGGGTGAGGTGAGACTTACGGCTCCGAAACAAAGACCAGGGACGAAACCCTTATTGAAGAAGCCGTAAGACAGAAGGCCAATAGCTGGGACTGCATTGATTATGGCGAATACATCGTTTAGCTCGAAAGGACCTTCTCTGGGTCGATGGTGAGACTGCGACCAAACCAAGTTTAACAGTTTCAGTGTCGATAACACCTCTTTTGACATGGAAGCTTGCATTCAAAAATCAGAAGCATAAAGAAGAGATATTCGTACCTCGTGCATATGCCACAAAGAAGCGTGCCAGAGAGCTCTGTGAGCCCATCGTGCCCAAAATTCCATTCCTACCTGGAAACGAATTAACTTTAATTCAATTCCTATCTAATAAGCGAGAAGGGAAAAAAAATTGTGGGGAGATCTTACGGCAGCACCAACTGACAGGGCAAATGTACCGAACATTTCGGACAAAGGAATCTCTCCCCCCTACATCGAAAATATTCAAATTTCAAAAAAATCTGAACCAAATATTCAAACACAAATACAAGAAGAGACGGGAAAAGAAAATACCTCCATTTGCCAGTAAAACCTGTAGTAAACAGCCATGACAGTCATAGAAGTAATCCCGAAACTAGACATAACAGCAGCAACCAAATACGTAATCCTCTCCGATCTCTTCTTCGCCAGTCTCTCGGCTACCCGACGCGTCACTATCTGATCTTTTAACTCCACGGACACTTCCTCCGCGTAATTCTCGATCTGGGTACTCTGTTTCGTTGGTTCCTCAAGGACAAAACAGACAGCGAAGTTAGTTTTCCTTAGAACACCGGGGATGAACCCGCTGTGTCGAATTGGAGAAGAGAATAGAGAAATGGGAATGGGTTTTGGGAGGAGGTTGTAAGAGGAGTTGATGTAGCGGAAAGGTTTGGAGATAGTGGCGACGGAGAGTCCGGCAGCCATGGCAGGAGGAGGAAGTTAGTAGAGATAGAACTGGAAGTTATTGACTAGTATGACTATGAGTTGATGGATCGACGGAGATAAAAGGAGGAGGAGGAGAAGGAGAGAGGGGGGACGGGTCCGTTTGGGGTTTGAAGCTTTGAACCCGCTGGTTAAATGCACACAGATCACATTTCCTTTTTGTGGGGTCTCAGGAATAAAATATTAAGGTCGGAAAGAGGAATGAGTTCTTCCTAATAGTTGCCACTGTTGTTTGCATAATTTTAAGGTTTTGCCACTGGCCAGTAGTCTCACGATCTCGTGTTCATTTCATTTCAAAATTCTTGCAGTTTTCAAAACCCTAATTATATTCTGATAAATCATTCAAGCAATCATTACTTGTCAGGAGAATCGGCGAAAGAAGTACACGAAATTAAACAAAAGTAATCATATAATAACACAAAATTTACGTAGTTTAATCAATTCAATTTATATCCACGGATAGAGAGCTAGTAATTCTTTTATTTCTGAGTCAAAACAATCTACAAAACTTACAACAATGTTCTAAGGCTTTCAAGATTGTTTTTAAGCCAACTATTTATATGTTTACATGAATATAGGTCAAAATAAACTAAGAAAATCATAAAACCAACCTTAAACCCTTCTAAAACACAAGACAAGAGCTAGGAGAAGTAGACACGGTCGGATTTCATCGAGACACGACCAATTTCTTATGTACGTGTGAAGTGTTGTTGAAATTACACATTACATGACTTGAGACGCGGCCGTGTCCTTCACTGATTTGCCTTTTCTTCACAATAATCCAGCACACAGACAACTACCTTTTGGACACAGTTTGTACACGCCCATGCACACCCAGAAACAACCCAAAACGACTCAATTCATTATGAAATCATCCCATCTTGACTTGATTCAATAAACAATTCATTACTTCAACAATTCTTTAAGAAAATTCCTCTTCAATCTCAATAATTCCCCACCTTGAAGTGAATTTTCTTCCCCGTACAACTCAGAACCTAGAATCACTCATCTGTCATACCCCCCGAAGGGCCTCAAGTTCTGCAACAATGAATCAAGTCCAAACCGGACTTGATAGTTTTTCCCTTTTACCATTCACACCTAACAACACACCACCCCACATCTTTTATATGTTTTTCAGTGACTGCCTTTCTCCATCACCAACACAATTACTATGCCTTAGTTCCCTTATGGTTATCTCTCGTGGATCAACCTGATCGATCTTTACTTGTTCCAAATTCTTAATCATAAACTTCACCCGTTTTTCTGCAGAACTTACAATAGTCCTTAAGCCATTGGCAATTACCAAGCTACCAATCAAGGTGTAAATGTCATTCCGCAACTTACCCTTCATCATAATCGAGGAACCTTTGAACACTTGAATCTCTCCACCTCTTCCAGAGAAACCAAAGCATTGCTTCGCCAAAGCACCAACAAAAATCAAATTTCTTCGCAACTCAGGGACATACCAAACATCAAGTTTTCTCACAATCTCTTCATGCATCCTGATCTGCAACGAGCCACTACCTTCAACACTTAGCTTCTCACCATCTCCCAATTTTACACTGTCTCTCCATTCTTTAAAAGAACCAAGAAGGTTTCCTAAAAAAGGTCATGTGATAAATTGCATCAGTGTCAATAACCCAGCTATCTTCAGATCTACATGCAGTAACTATCAACACTTCACTGATTTCTCCCTCATCAGAATTATCCTGAAACCCCTTAGAATTATTCTGAACTACTGTTGCCTTTGATTTCTCACTGTTTCCCCTATGAGGTCAATTCCTTTTAACGAGCCCAATCTCCTTACAGTGATAACACCTCAAACCATGATTCTTACCCATTTTATTGCCCCTACTCACGGTTAACCCGAACTCCACTTTGTCTCCACCTGAACTATAAGATAGCATCCTTAATATCATTCACCGAGATTCCATCTCTACCATACATTATAGCATCAACAAAACTCTCATACGAATCAGGAAAAGAATGCAACAAAAACATAGCTTGATCCTCATCATCAATGTCAACACCAACACCTCTCAAATCTAATACAATCCTATGAAATTTAGCTTAACGTTCTTTCACCTGCATGCCTTCTGACATCTTCAAGGTATGCAACTGCCTTTTTCGATAAAGCTTGTTCGACAGGGATCTCTTCTGATACCTACTCCCCAATTTCTTCCACAAGCCTGCTGCAGTAGTTTCATCAACCACCTCCCTCAAGACTTCATCCGCCAGACTCAATAGAATTGTACTATGTGCTCTCTTCACAGCCTCCGCTTTCTGCGCCGTTGTCAGTTCTACCGCTAATTTCTCTTCACCTTCAATCGCGTCCTCGCACTTCTGCTGAACCAGAATCGCCTTCATCTTCAGCTTCTATAGCTTGAAATCATTCGACCCATTGAATTTCTCAATCTCAAATTTGTACGAAGACATCTTCTTTCTACAGAATGAACCCAAAGTTTTTGAACAAACTTCTATGGCTTTGATATCATTTGTCAGGGAAAACCGACGATAGAAGAATGCAGACTAACAAAGAGCAATCACACAATAACACAAGATTTATGTGGTTCGATCAATTCGATCTACGTCCACGGGCATAACATAAGTAATTCTACTATTTAGAGTTAAAAACAAGCATACATGTTTACAATGAAGTTCAAAAGCTTTCCGGCCATCAAAAGGAACCCAAGATGTTCCCAAGCTATCTATTTATATGTTTACAATTGATACAAGTCAAACTAGGGCAACCCAAACCCTAAAACATGTCCTAAAATGTTCCAAAATGAAGACACGGGCACATAAGAGATTACACGGTCTGGACACTTAAGACAATGTTGAGTTCCAAGTCTGTGTGTCGCAAAGAATCAAGACACAGACCCCACGCCTAGGACACGGCCGTGTCCACCTCGTCAAGCATCGTTCTATCTCTTCTTTTCACCCAATCCTTCATGGTTCTTGCTTGATTCATCAACACATCAAATAGCGTCAATCTTGATAAAAAAATCACTTCAACATTAACATAATCAAATCATGGATGAATGAATAAGAAATTGCAAACAAATTTTATAGTGGTTCACTTCAATTACACTAACTAATCGAGGCAATTGAAATTCTAGCCTTTAATTCTAGTACTTCACTCAATCAAAAAGGTGACAAATGGTTCCAGATGGTTTTACGCAGGTAACTAAGAAACATATAATGATAGATGAAGCCCTTTCTAGCTACGGAATTTGAAAATGTATTGCCTGAAAGACTTGCTAGATGCATGAATTGAATGTAAGTAGCTTCAAAGTATAATCTGATATACTTTCGATATTCTTATTCTCCTCTAACTTTAAAGGGTCGAAAGTTTGATTTCCAAAGAAAGCCAATGAATAAAACAAAAGTTAAATCTGATATACAATAGGTTTGTCAAATCCAACAATAGTTCATATAATTTATGGTGATATTCTGATAGCCCCCAAAAAATTATGTGAGAAAAAAAACAGAGTAGCAGACAGTAGAAGAAAGCAGAAATAGTTTCCAACAAGTTCTATTGTACTTTCCAATAACCATCTATATTTAGCATGACAAATGCTGTATGAAACCAAAAGGAAAACAGTCCTGAAACCATGTCAAACTATCTGGTGACTACTAAATCACCGGTACATGTAGAACTAAATTCATTAAACTGTATAACTAGTCTTAAACAATCATTCCCATAATCCCATTCTGATAAGAAAGTGCCTTGACCCTTCAAGAAACCAGAAATCTAATGTTCTATACAATTAGGCTAAACTTGATATATCATCAAACTCTTCAGATGAATAATTAGTAAACAAATTTCTCCAATTTCATGGACATTGCCAAATGTCCCTCAGCCTTATAACCAGACCCATCAAGCCTAACAAGGCCAAAGCGACCACCTTTAGCTCTGGTTGTCAATGTAGGCAGAGGAATCTGAGCCCTACCCACTGAAACAACACCATTAGAGGTTCCCGGGTCGGTGTCAGAATTAAACCTAAGCACTTCGACATACAAGAACCGGCAATCTCTGAACTTCTCCAGGTTGATTCGGTGCTTCTGTCGCCACACAGGATTAGGGTCTCCAAAGACTTCTTTTGTGTAATATTGCTCCTCAGGATGAACCCAAAACACAGCCCTGTAAAATCTTGAGGTCACGGCAGATTTTGATGAGGTCAACTCGTCAATGCCGTCTGCATAGTCAATGCTCACAATCAAGTCAGTGTCGAAATCTTCTTCAGCTGCAACCTTTTTCATCATCTTGGAGATTGTTGATTAAAATTGCCTGTTTATGTTGTTAAATACTCTTGATTTTTCCCCGTCAGACTGGAAAAAACAAGAATCAGAAACAGAATCATACACAGAATTCAAGAAACAAGCAATATATGGTTTCACATTGTGAGTTTTTCAATATTAAAGATTATAATTCCTGAAGACGCTTAACCAATCGAGAACATGAGAGATTTGAGTAAAGAAACTTGCTTTATGATAATTCTTGTCGCCGGTCACAATCTTTTTTCGGAGAGAAACCGGAGAACCTATTAGTATAGCAATGCCGAATTTGGTTTTAATGAGTAAAGGCAAGAAGAAGAAGATGGAGGGTTTTGAGGGGTTTTACGAACAGAGTGAATGAAAAGGTTTTAAATGACTTTGTTGATTCTTAAATAGGTGCAAAAAAGTTGGGCTTTTTTTTATTTTTATTGAGGTTGAACCTGTGTTGATTTAGTCTGCATTTCGGACTAAATGCGGTTTCTAAGTGTTTGACAATAACTAAAATAATTATCATTCATAACTGCAATATCCTCTCAGAACACAATCATAAAAAAAGTTAATTTTTGGAAAAAAAATTTAACAATTGGAATTCTTGTTTTAGTTACATAGTAATATAAATATTCACATTTAGAGGAATATATAACAGTTATGTTTTTTATATCAAGTAGGTTAGTACTAATTGAATGATATATAATGTGAAAGAGAAAAGTTACCACAAAAGTACGACTTTTTGTGCTTATTTGCTAACAATTGTGCTAACTTATCCAAGTCCTATATTACATTTACATTTACACATTTGTAAAATTCAATTTGCAGAAAATTCAAGTTCTATATTACATTACATTTGCACATTTGTAAAGCCATGCACAAATGTGTTGTTCTACAATTGGGAACACTCTTGTTTTTCCAAATTCAATGGTGCTTTCTCAACTCAAATTTACTTGAAATATTTGGTTGAAGTGATACTTATTTGGCGGTGTTGGAAAAAACAGTCCACCTATGACGGGTGAATAGAACTCAGCCAGTGAATGTGTGAATCGAGATTGTAGACTGAAATCAATTGGTAAATCCAATTGAGTAGAACCAAATACGGTTAATCAATGTGTGAACTGAGATGATGAACTGAGTGCAATTGACAAGTCCAATTGAGTTGAGAATGAAATGGGCATGTTAGGCCCACAAGCTTATTTAGTTGTTTATATAAGAAGAAGAGTTCTCCTCCTCCTCTTCCTCCTCCTTCTTCTTCTTCTTCTTCTTCTTCTTCTTCTTCTTCTTCATGAACTCCAACACACACACAAACAGAGAGAGCTTTCAACGGAAGAGAGAGAGGCTGATGCCTCCTGACCTCGTGTTCTGCACCAATCCGCTTGGCATCTAGAATGCGAAAGAGACGAGCATTCTCGTTGGCAACTCAACTGTGATTTGCTTGCAAGACTAACATAAAAATTGGTCATGCTCTGCTGCTAGCTTTCGCTGAAATTGAGGTTAGTAAGTCAAACATATTTATTATACTGTTTATTTATTCATGTGGCGTGTGGGTGGCGCGTGAGACTCCTGGGTAGTGCGTGTTGGTGCGTGTACCTTATTTTCGGCGTGTGTCGGCACGTGACACGTGTCTCGAC
>CAODLS012190898.1:0-13497 GCA_948243855.1 Flueggea neowawraea
ACGCCTTAATGCCATTTTCATCTTGATCAACATGACTTGCATAGGCATAACGTGCTTTGTGAGTGCATATCAACAAGCCTGCAACTTAGCACATCTTTCATAGATGTTTTGCAATCATCATCATCAAAACTGAAGTCAACACAATTCAATGAAGAAATGAGTCAAAAAACACAATTTATCACAAGCAATATGAAATTAGCTTGCCACTCCTCATTGTTGTCCATATTTCTCATGTTTGCAATCAATTGTCTTCACTATAAATTAGCACTTTTCAATGTTGAAATTAATATAATTTTTTTATGACAAAAAAGTGAATGTATTCCATTGGACACATATTGTATCAATTCGGGTGCAAAATTTTAATAGCTACTAAAGCCAAATACATTGTCCTTATGCTTAATATTATTATCTGGTTGGGAACAGATGCATCACTCCAAATTTTCAATCTAGCTTTGACGCTTTATTAATTACCTTACAATAAGAAACCACAGCATACATTAACTTATCCTTCAATAATAATTGAAAGAAAAAACAAAACCTCCACCATTGCATTCTAAATCTTGACCTGGATCTACATAAACACCGAATTGCTCACCTATTTATAGTGATACTACAACTTTCTCAACTTCAAACTAATCAAGATTTTAAAACTTCACGAAACAAATGGATCCAAAATTTAAAATTCATTTACAAATGAATTCTACGTAGAATTCATTTGCAAATGAATTATCTTATTTGTTATACTATTATTTAAAATATGAAATTCAATTGAAATTTTTATAATCATGTTTGAAACAAATCAACAATTAAAAATTTATTTTAATCTATTTCTTAATATATTCTTTCATTACAATAACTTTATATAAAATATAATTTTTATTTATTTTTTAATCATATTCTATTAATAAATTTATTTAACATATTAAATAATTATCCAGATAAAAAACACACATTCACGTAAGGGTGACAATTCGTGTTAGCCGTGTCGTAATCGTGTCATGTCATTTTATTATCACACATCATTATACATTCATTATACATGACATAAACATTAAAAAAATTAATTTCGTGTCATTCGTGTCGTGTCATAATCGTATACACCGTAATTGTGTTATCGTGTCATAAACGTGTCAGAAATTGTCAACCCTACATTCACGTAAATATACATAACTTGGTGACTTTAATTAATTAGAGTGCTTCAAGGAATGCCCCCAGACAATGGTGGGTGCAGGTGGGAGCGGGTGTGGGTTGTCGCTCCCACCCGCAGCCAGGGGTACCACTATATTATACCCCTATATTTGAAACTATTGACACCGAACTCATTTTGAATCATTTTTAAAATATGAATAGTCGTAGAAATTAATTATCTCACACCATAAATCAGAGTGCAGTTTCATTTGTATCCTTTTTTATATTTTAAACTGTTTTTAATGTAATTTTTTTGTACTCTTTATATATTGATATCGGCAAATTTTTAGTCAATGTAAGTCTGTCCCTATGCGTAGAAATTTTGGATCTACCATTGCCCCCAAATCCACCACCGCTACAGAACCAAAGCTTGCTCCATATCCAGACCGATTTCCACTACCTACACCTCCGCCACCACCACCTCCTCCTACACCAAACATTCCATAGCATCCCTACCACTCCTACTTCCAGACCCAAAGCCAAACCCATATGCAGGACCACTAACACCGCCACCGCCTCCTCTGCCTCCACCAACTACAACAGAAAGGAAAGGTGCCGATGGGACAGGCTGAGAAGGCATCAGTGGCAGTGGGGGAGTAGCGACGCAGAGAGTGAAAAGCAACATAAGTGATAAATTGAAGAAAAGAAGAGGACCCATTTTAAGGAAGGAGAGAGTGTGCAACATGAGTTAGGTTTAGATAAAAAAAAGTAGGGGTAATTTTGGTATAAATAGTAACGAAGAGGGGTAATTTTGGTATATAATTTTTTTTTAGAATTCATTTGAAAATGTCATCTATTTTAATAGGAATTAGCTTAGTTATGTTAAATTCCATAGAATTCAATTCTTTCTTAAAATTGAAATGATTTTTTTTATCTTTCAAATACAAAAATTTAAAATTACAAATGAATTCTACAAAATTTGGTGGAATTCATTTATTCCAAACATAGTGTTAATTTAAAAAACGAAATGACAAGTATTCAAGGTTATCTATGGCATACCTGAAATTCAAAAATCAAAGGACCACCACAGTAACAGCAGTTCGGAATATCTGCTCTAGATGGTTGTCCACTTGTCTTAGGCTAAAGGGGTTTTGGAGAAGAATTCCTATAGTACCTGTCACCAAAAGAAAATAGATGAATTTTCTGACATAATAAAAGATTTGTGCTACAAAAGGAAAGAAAGAACAGGTGTAAACAAATAACCACGAAGCCATAAAATACTAGTAGAAACATTCAGATTTCATTTCCACATTCACATCAATGTCCACCATACCCGTCATTTATAGAAAGACAAGATATTACAACAAGCCCCTAATACGCTACTGGAGCCACAAATTTCAACAAAAACATGTCCATAGTTTTAGCAGCATTAATGCTAGAATCCCTCAAAGTTGACAATAAGAGCCATTTCAAAAGGTCACGTCTCAGAAATTCAATAGAGAAATCTTGCTCTGAAGTAGAAGAATGTAAGAACAAATGTAAGAAATATTACCTCCTTTCGTCGCGACTGTAGAAAGCTTAGAAACAGAGACAACGTCGACGGTGATACATAGCAGGCTGAGAGAGAAAGCAATGACAGAGACAGAGCGACGGGACAGACAAAGAGCGTTGCCAGTGATAGAGAGCAGGGCGAGAGAGAAAGGGCGTCGGGAGAGAGAGATCATCGATGGATTTAAAGTGGGGCGACCGAGAAAGAAAGAGCGTCGGGATTGAGCAAGGCAGAAAGCGTCGATAGAGAGCGACTTTATGGTTTGTATGAGCATCGACTGGACATAGAGAGAGCGTTGACGATGATAGAGTGTCAGAAGAGAGAGAAAGAGCTCCAGGAGAGAAACAATGTCAGGAGAGAGAGAGAGAGAGAGAGAGAGAGAGAGGGGGAGAGTATCGACGAAGATTGAGTGGGGCGAGGGAAAGAAAAAGTGTCGGGATTGAGAGGCAGAAAGCGTCTACAAAGAGAAACGAATTTTAGAGTTTGTTCAGGTTGGGAAAGTAGAGTGGAATTGTGTGACAAGGTAATGAGAAATTTTTGTGCTCCATAACTGTACTCCTTCCATTTTAAACTTTATTGGCTAAGATTGATTCTTTTCCATCCAATGCTCAGAATAAATAGTCCTCAATGAGGCCTATTTTATTGACTCCTCTTTGAAGTATCCGCCAAAATCTTCCTTCAACTTATATAACTTCTTTACCATCCACAACTCTTTTCTTCAAACTGTCTTCTTTCTTCACTATCAGCAACAAAACCTCCCTTCAAACCACTGTTTCACTCCCTTCAACTCCTCACAACATAAACTCTCATGTTCATAACCATATATCGAGCTTGAGAAGTCCTCCAAGATTGGCAGTAAGTCAGGTAACACGGTCCATATGCCACCTACTTCACCAGTCTTATCATTCAACCACTTGTGTTTTTTCATTGCGTGGTAGGATGAGTTCCGTTGGGTTGTAGAGAGATTTTATGATAAATTGTTTTTTGTACTGTGAAAAGGGTTTTCGATGGATTTATAGTTTTGGGTTGTGCTTATATGACAGAATGGATGCCAACTGTAGTGATTTAATGAGTATGGTTTGTTTTAAACATGATGTTAGTTTTGGAAATTTGATTAATGTGTTGTATAGAACCATGAAATACGTATATGAAGAGATAGTATAGGAGAATAGTGAATTTTTCATCAACTGAAGACGAAGAGTCTTGTGTGAGTTTTGTGGAGGTGGGAAGGACATAAACTGAAGATTGAGCGTAATGTTGTAAGCTATAATGCATTGATAGATGGGTATTGCAAAACTTAATTGATTTATGATTAAAACACCAACAAAATCAAACCACACAAAGACACCCCAAGTAGCACACCAACTAAAAAACACAAGGACCTTCCAAATTAGAGCTAAATCTTCAACAGGTCTTGTAACGGATTGTGTACTAGGTTGTGTGACATATTGTGACACCTCTTGAACACGTTCACCACTCTGATGTGGACGTTTCAACAATCTCATGATCTCATTAGTATTACCAGTTCTTCTGGATGTCTTGTCTCTAGCCTCTAGATCATACCATTGAAAGAAACAACACTGCAACTATGTTCCATGCAAACCATAAAATCCCTCAATTTCAGTAAAAAAAACGTAAATCCAAAATCACCAAAAACCGTCAAACAACAATAAGTATAAACAAAAAAAAAAACCATGAAACCGAACCCAATATTCAAATTATCAACCTTCAAAAAGGAAGATTAGACTCTAAATCAATAAATTTATTTTCTTACCCCAAATGTCTTGCATCCCAAAAACCGCCTTTCGGAATTGAAACTTGTCGTTCATGGTTGCAACATAGTCAGTAGTTCACAATAACAAAGAGGAACACCACCATCACCTGCCATCTTTATGCCACATAGAGGTCACTGAAACATAGAGAAGTCTAAAATGAGAACAAATACCTATTTCACTTAATCTAACAAAATGAGAACAACCAAAAAGTACATATTGCCCCTTAGTTCATTCAAAGGCAAAAAGAGCTATTTCAAAGGTCACGGCTCACAAACACAATAGAGAAATCTGGAGTGTTAGACTTTCAGTAGACCTATACATGAAAATTCGGTAGAGCCATTTCAAAAGAGACAAACGAAAAATTCATTCAAGCCATATCAATAGAGCTAAAAACAAAATTTCAGTACAACAATTTCAAAAGTCCCATCTCAACTTTTGAAGTAGAGAAATGTAATAAATTTGACCTTTTTTCATCTCTTATAGACAGAGAGAGAACGTTGCTTGTGATTAAAAAAAGGAGCTATAAAGACAGAGTGACGGCACGAGGTAGGGAGAGAAGAAGAGTGACAACACAGTTTTCTGACGTTTGGTAAGTTTATGGTGTTATGTGACGTTGTTTCAACAAGTGTAAGGGGTTCATAATCGGGCAAAAAGTTCAGGGTGGCAATTGCACAATGTTCACAACTTCAAGAAGTACACATGTATTAAGCCTACGAAGTGCCATCCCTAATCAAAACTCGCATCTCAGTTATGATTCGTCCTAATTATTCGTACAAAACCAACCATCTCTACATATCTACATCTCCACCATCGCTTTTCTAGATGTAAACAAAGGGTGAATTCCCTAGCAGTTTTCAGTATTCTCTAAGCTGGTCTTTAATATTTGAAAATTGGCCCCTTAGCCCCATCTAACTCGACACCGTTAGTTTTTATTTACAGAAAACATAAAATGGATATTTTACCATTCCTTTGAAAAAAACCCTAAACCTCCTCTTCTTTAACTTAAAATTACATTTCTTTTGCTTAAAAAATGAGACCCATCAATAATAAAGATCCTTAAAAAAATAAAATAAAAAGGAAACCCATCTATTTTAAAATCCTCAAAACATGTCGCTTCTCTCCTCTCTTCTCCTAACTATCTCTACTTCCTCCATCACTTAGAGCATCCCCAACACACTCTCCATCTACCCTCCTTCTTCAACCCAAAGAGCCAAATCTGAAAATTCTTTCTCCAACAACCTCCTCATGCCATGGCTCCTTCTTTATAATAGTTGAAGAGTCGGTACTTGCTTCGGGTATAGCTAGAGCCAAAAATGGCTCTCGGAACATATTTTATTATTTCTTTTTGTTGTTTCCCGCCTTTTTAATCTGCTTTTCACGTTTTAGGTTTGAGACCATATACAAACCAAAATGCTCTGTACATTTCGTGATGAAGAATGACAAAGAAGATGGAATTTTGAAACTGTGAATTGGGACATGATTGGTTGGTGTTTGATATATTGCAGCAATCAATTTTTCATTTCCTCTTCCGAAAGTTTTTCTCGGGTATATCTCTTATTCTCTGAATTTACAGATAGATTTTCATTTCCTTTCAATTTTTAGATGTTCTTAGCATTATCATGGTGATCATGATTATTAAAAGCAAATATTGATTAATCTCCATAGAAAAACTCTTGAAGCTTTGTTGTTTGAAAGATATTAGTTCTGTGGTAGTGAACTCTCTAAGAGCTCTGTTGCCCAGTGTGGTTTGGCATCTCTCTGATTGTCAATGGAGCTGATGATTTCACCGTGTAAACTATTAATCAATTGTGCCTTTGTTTGGAAGCATTCATTATGTGTTGCTATGATATATATTTGTCAATATTTAGACCAAATGGTTGAATAATGAGGCTTTACTCTGTGAGGGCGTTGGACTCCTCACTGTGTATTTTGAGCAACAACATTTTACTTCTTTTCTCAATTACACTGTTTCTATTTGCCATGATTTTTGGGCAGCCATAATATGTTTGCAAGAATATCATAGTAATGTCGGCTATTGTAATTTTGGTTCTTTTGGACATATGGTTCAAGAATGTTGTGCTTATAATATGCTTCATTTTGTATATACAAACTCTTTTTGATATATATATATATATAAGTTTATAATAAAGTTGTTATAGTTAACAGGTGATATCACGTTAACAGGTAATATGCTTCATTTTGTATATACAAACAGTTGAAGAAAATATAGTTAACAGGTGATATCACGTTTAAAATGAAATTAATAAATAAGACAGTAAGAATATTACATTGCAATAATTTTAATCAATGTTCTCTCCATGCTTTTGCCACAAGTGCTCCACCAAATCATTTTGAAGCCAAAAATGTGTTTGTCTGTCTCTAATATTTTGCTGTAAATTTATAAAATCTTGGAGATCAGACGTACATGTACGAGATAATGCAATTACAGGAGTATCTTCCACCACATTGTAGTTGTAATCAAAACAATTAATGCCTCGTTCATCTTTAATAATCATATTATGTAACACCATACACGATGTCATAATATATTTTAACGACTCAACATCCCAAAAATGTGATGGTCCATGTATCATTGCAAATCGTGCTTGAAGGACTCCAAAAGCACGTTCTACATCCTTTCTAGTAGACTCTTGAACAGCTGCAAATTTTTTTCTCTTGTTTCCTTGGGGAGATTGAATTGTTTTCACAAAACTAGGCCAACAAGGATATATACTATCGGCGAGATAATATCCTGTATCATACTAATGACCATTGATCGTATAAATTACTTCAGGTCCGCGACCTTCTGCCAAATCCGAAAACACATTTGATCTATCCAACACATTAATGTTATTCAATGATCCAGGCAATCCAAAAAAGCATGCCATATCCAGAGATCATATGAAGCTATAGCTTCTAAAATAATTGTTGGCTCATGAACATGACCTGTGTACATACCTCTCCACGCCGTTAGACAATTTTTCCATTTTCAGTGCATACAGTCAATGCTACCACTTCCAACAATCTTGTAACATCGTTATTATTAGGTCGTCTCAAATATTGACTTCCAAAGATTTCAAAAATTGCTTTGACGAACCTCCTAAGACTTTCAATAGTTGTACTACTACTACCAAGACTTAAATATTCAGCCACAGCATCTCCAGAAACCCCATACGCAAGCATCCTCAATGCTGCGGTGAATTTTTGGAGAGATGACAATCCAAGAGTTCCTACTACATTTCTTCTTTGAACAAAATAATTATCATATAACTCAACTGTTGCTTGAATTCGGAAAAAAATAAAGGCATGCGCATACGAAACCGTTTACGAAATACATGCTCTGAATAGATGGAATTTTCAGCAAAATAGTCGCGATATAACCTGTTATGATCGTCTAATCTGTGGCAATTAATAGTGCGATCATTCAAAATAGATTCACCATGATGTGCATCATAATTTGTTGATGGAGTTGCGGCTGCAGCAACAAGCATTGTAGTTTCATCATCAAGTTGTTCTTCTTCTAACATATTCAGCACAAACCGAGAGGAAGACATGACTGTAAAATAATCACGTTTATTTCATGAACCATGAAAATAATCGGGAAGAAAACTACAGTAAAGAAACATATTAACAAATTAAATCTTTATGATTAAGAGTTATTAGATACAATGGGTCGTGATTTTACCAAAGAAAATAGAAATTTCATAATTCATAAGTGAAGCTACGTCAATCCACTGCACTCCATAGATAATATCATTTATCCTCTGTTTCTAAATCAGCAACACAAATTTGCAATAAAAATTTTGTTAAGACTAAACAACAAATCCATACATTAATAGTCACCTGGAAGATTGATCAATGTTGAGAGTTGTTTTTTCAATGTAAACCTTATTAACTCTTCTTTTTGAAACTCTCTCAATTCCTTCTTGATTTCTACTTTTTGATGTAAAACAAGTTGAACCAAAAACCATTAACTGTAAAAAGAGAATCCAAATTGAAGTGACAACAAAATTGAGACAATCTGAATTGAAAATGAATTTGAAATAAAAGATCAATAACCTAATATTCTTGAAATAAATCCATTGATTTTTATGGACACACAAAATAAAGACACACAAAATAAAGAGATACAAAGTAGAGTTAATAAGGAAAAACAAAATGAAGAGTCTGCAATGTTACTTGGTAGTTGCAATTTTTCAAAATGTTATTGGCTCATTAATTCAATTGTTCAATTTTTTTAATAAAATATTAAGATAAAGAGTGTGATAGAGTGTATTAGTGGAGTATGTACAAATATTAAAATAAATTAAAAAAATATATTATAAATAGGGAGAATCACATAGAGTGTGTTGGTGATGCTCTAATTCACTCATTTCCGAACTCCCTTCCGTAAATTTCACCACGTGGCACGTGGTTATATCATTCTTTACTGTTTTGAACCCTTTACGCGGCCACCACAGAACCAAACCTCACCCACTTATTTCCCTCACGGACCAATCAAATCACAGAAGTCTCTCTTCCCATTGGGCCAAATCAAAAACCCAAAGTCACCAACTGTCTCTTTATCATGCCACCCTCCACTCGGTACTAAAAAGGAAACCGTCTCGGAGAACCTTCCTTTTCTCTCTCTTGAAAACAAAGTTCGGATCTTTTTCACCGGGTAAATGGGTTTTCCGGTCTGTTATACGGAGGTTTTCTTGCCGAAAATACTCGTTCGCGGTCTTTTCTTTCTGGGTTTTATCAGAAACCTAATTACATGTCTCTTTACATATCTGGGTTTTATCAGAACCGCCGGAAACTACCCGATTTCGTAGTTCGTCAGTCACGTTTCGTTTAATTGCTGATAGTTTTTATATATTTTAGCCAAAAGATCGCAATCTTGCATAATTCAATTATTGTAAGAAGAAATAATAGTTTTTTTAATAGAATGGTATATTTGGGCAGAACATTGTTTTTTATATTATAAAAATAAAAACTATAATTTTAATTTATTAGATATATATTTAATATTGGCAAAATAAATTACAATTTTTTAAAAGATATATTAAATTTTTAATTTATGTTAGTTATTAATTTTATAATTTTAATTTTATTGTTCATCCAATTTACAAAAAACACACACTTAAATATGTTAAGCGGTGATTGGCACACAATAAAATGCCGAAGCTTAACATATCGTTTGGATTCAATTACAAAACTTCGAGCCCAAGTCGAATTGATTTTTAAGGGCGTTTATTTGAGATAAATTGAATAAATTTTTGTAAATTTAGAACATAGTATAATAAAAAAAAGGGTAAAAACAGTACTTCTTATAGATTTGAATTATTTAGATGGTAGAAATTCTGCTTCAAATAAATATCCTCAATTATGTTCTTAAAACACACTCCTATATGAATGTGAACTTGTTAAAAAGCAACAATATAAAAATTAATGTCTTATTATTATTATTCTCTCTCTTTTTCTACACACAAGTGCACAACTGACTAAAATTGACCACTTTCTTTAACAAGTAATTGCTCTATAGTGACAGTCGAATCAAAGTGTGAACATTTTAAAGCGACAAACAAAGTTGAAGCAGTTGAAATGGCCAACATGTGAGCATGGCCGTAAAGGAGGTGGATGCTTTGCCACCATACCTGAAAGCCTGTCTGTCCATGTTTCGGTGTCATCGATTTAGGCCAATCTCATATGTATGACCTTCTGCTGTCTGAAACAGACCGACGTTTGTGAATTGTGGTTGGTGGCCTCGTGACTTGGGAGTCGCAATAAGCTACCGTCAAATTCTAGGTTTGAGGATACTTAACTGTCTTATTATTAGACCCTACGTTCTATTCCACTCAAAAGTCTTCATGGGAATCCCCATGTCAGTACACAAAACGACATCAAGGGATCAATTCTTTTTAGTTTTTATCACAAGTAAAAAGAAGGTTTTTTTTTTCTTCTTTTTTGGAAAAGTGGGTAACTAAGAGATTAAGCACTCTTTGAGCGATTATCATCCTTTATATTTAACATATAACATATAATAAATTGTGGCTTATTTGACACCTATTATATTTAATATATTGTTAAATGATGTGGTCTTTATTTACTTTTTTTTACAATGCAATCATTACAAAAATTATACAAAATACATAAAATACAAAACATGTTACTCTAAAATTATAAGCCTTGTTGTGTAATTTGAAATAGTAAAAATAAAACATGATATAAGTCTATTATCTTTTATGAAATAAGTTGAAATACTAATTTTATCTTTTCTTTAAAATTTATATAATTAAGAGATAATAGTAAATAAGTACAAAAATGGTATTTCATATATTAAAATATCTCCTAAAAAACTAGAAAATGCTATAAGCTAAAGACTAGTCACCAAACAAGCATATTAATATTATATAGTAGTAAAAATGCACAAAATACTATATACTTTTCTTACCAAACAAGCTTTCTTGTTCCTAACCTTTTGGAAGTAAAATTTACACAGATCAACAATTGACATGCCTACTAGAGAATTAACAACTTGTTAGTCAAAAAAAAAAATGTAAGTATTTTAATTCCTCCCATTAGGAATCAATCCTACAATTCATTAACGCTATAGTTGACTTTAATGCCAACGAACTCTAAGTCCGTTGATAAAGAAAATTGAAATTAGACTATGTTTTATAATCAAAACATAAAAAAGATTCAGGTGGAAAGTTAAGAAAAATGTTAAATTGGAACGTTAAAAGCAAAAAACAAGAAAACAACTGAGGTTGAATTACTCTAAGATGCATAAACTATGAAAAAAAATCAAATCTCATTTTCAAATTTGCAAGCGTAAGATTAAAATTATTATGGCTTCATTCAAAGCGAGGAGTTCAAGCAAAGTTGTAACATATTTATATCTTTTTCACTTAGTCGACTCTTTCCCTTTTGTCTGTGGATGGCTAAACTGAAAAATAAAAGTGATTCCTGCCATTTAATATAAAAAAAATGAAAATTACAAAATGGTCTCATATTCAAAAATAATGTGCAAAGAGGTCCTAAGACAAAAAAAAAGATTTTATTACTTTTTTTTTGTTAGATCTAAAAACAGAAGTATGGAACCATTTATGTGGCATTGCTAAAAACATTGAGCCCAATACAAAAACCAAATTATGAAGAGCTAGGTTAACAAATACTTTGAATCAGCAAAACTAGTAATTAATGCACCACCTTCAACCTCTATAAATATCTTTCTCGCACTCATTTGCATGACAATCCTCATTTTCAACACTAAATCTTTAATTTATTATGGAGATTTAACTTGAGTATCGGAGAGTTCACGGAGGATTAGTTTCCGTGTTTCTTTTGTGTAAGGGCTACAAAAAGAGATTCAAGTCCAAACCTTGGCAACCTTGTGTGAGACCTTGAAGACCCATAGTCTTCTATTCATAGTTACTACTAATATGAGTTAATGTGAGGACAATGATGGAAGTAGCACATTATTAGCAATTAAACACGATTGTTTACATCATGGTCAAAAAGAAAGATTGTTTACAGACAACTTAATGAGTAGCCATGAATAGCTTAGTTGACATTTTAGGCATAATTAGGACCACAATAAAAAGATACATATGATCAAGCAGTTGTCACAGTCGCATAGTTCTGTAGCACCACCATATGCCTCTATTTGATTGGCATATGGCATATTAAGGGAAAAAAACAAGCAAAATAATTAAGTTGCTTTGTGACAAGCATTAGCAACAAATATATATGTTTAGAAAAAATTAATTAAATTATTAATTAGTTTACAATTTCATGCGCGTCACTTAGCACATTTAAAACTAATCTCTTCATTTTTTTTCTCACCCCCCTCCTTCTCCGGTCATCTACTCCACCACACGAGACTCCACCGTCGACGACGAGCTCCGTCTTTTTCAGCAACGAAGTCCGAGAAGATCTAGAGGTCGACGAGATCTGGCGATCAATACCTTGAGTCTAGGACGACATGATCTCCCGTCGAGTCGAGCTCACAACCACCATACCCTCAAGACACCTACTCCAAGCCACCAGATCTTCTCCTCTTCATCAAACCTGATTGTGCTGTCTTAAAGCCAATTCACGCCAACTTCGTTCAAGGACGGATTCATGGCCTTTGTCACTGCCATTTGATGTCACAATAATAATAAAAAATATAATTTGTCAGCTATAAAAAATATCACGTGCCAGGGCCTAATAGTTTGCAAAATTACCGTGTCAGTTCCTAAATAGAAGGTCTTTTGGTAGAGTAAAATTTGGTTCGTACAAATAGTTGACAAATAAATAAATAGTGGACATTTTGCCCTACATTTATTATTTATCTAAAAATTAGTAAGATCTTATTATTAAATGAAACAAATTTATAAATGGTGAACACATGGTAGATAAATTGTGGATATTTTTGCTCATTATAGGTATACCTATTGTCCACTTAAACATTAATAAAATTCTATTATTAAATGAAATAAATTTACAAATTGTGTACACATGGTGGACAAATGGTAGACATTTTTATAAATAGTTTCTCCTCGATGGCACTTTTAGAAATATTTATATACTCACAAATTTGCAAAGTTAGCATTTATTTTACAACGTAAGTGTAATTTTCCCATGATAGTTTCCAGGAGCTAGAGGTGGCAATTCGTGTTAGACGTGTCGTAATCGTGTCATGTTATTTACCTATTGGTACACACAAAATAAAAAATGTGTATACACAAAATCAAATCAGAAAAGGTTAATTCCTTTAACTAAAAATTAAATAAAAAATTGAAAACCAAAAAAATTATTTAGAAACTAAAACAAACAACAAAAAACCACCCAATTTGTACTATTGAAAAAAACTTCAACACACAAAAAACAAAAGAAAAGAGTTAATCTACAAAAAAAAAATTGAAATTGAAATACAAAATGATATTTTCTTCTTTCTACTTGCCAAAGTGAAATAAACGGATTTTTAATAGTATATTTTTTAAAATAGTTATTTATAGTCTAAACTAACTATATTCTTGTATGCTTTTAACATCATATTTTTTAAAATAGTTTCAAGAT
>CAODLS012190994.1:0-11628 GCA_948243855.1 Flueggea neowawraea
AAACTATACCTCCACAAATCCATCTCCAAAGTTAATACCATTCCCATAGTATGTGCGTGCAAGGTGACGGTTAAGGGAAGCTGAGTTGAATTGGGTCAGAACAAAGATCTTGTTTATACCACTGTTGATACAGTTGCTCATCGGAATGTCTATGAGCCTATAGCATCCACCGACAGGTACCTGCAGATCATCATGAACATATTATTAAACCTAAAACATGATAACACTCTCTTCAAATCAATCCTGAAGTGGAATTGTCAGTAAATGACAATATAGTCCATTAAACATATAAGATGGTGCAAACAGACAAAAAAGGAAAAAGGACAGGGACGCTCAATCAATTAAATCTCTCAGACAGTTACAGGAAAATTTAATCATCTTACAGCTGGTGTCGCTGCCCTTCTGGTAAGAGGAAACAGCTGAGTCCCTGCACCTCCTCCCAATATGATTGATGCTACATTTTTCGGGTCTGCTCTTTGTCTCTCAAATCGTGGTGCTTGAAAAGTCTAAAGATCAACATCCATGATCAAGAATTGAGACTATAAATCACACAATCTTCATAAACGAAAAATTAAGGAAAAAAACAACAGAATGATCATATACAAATCACAGAAGAGCTTGAATCTAGAGATCGTCAAAGAATGACCAAAGAAGGAATCAACTCACCAAAGTTTCCTTAGCATTATTTGAGGTTAAAACAGCCTGAACAACACCAGGTTTGGACTTTCTGACATTCTTTTCTGCTCTGAATCTTCTTGTCAACTGATTTACCCCAGAACTGTTATTTAGACTTCCTCTGATCCTTTCACCCCAAAATTCTTTATCGCCATTCTCAAAGCCAAGATCTTTACCAACTTTTGACACACGGGTATTGGCTTTCAAGGCAATACAACATGAATCCATTGCAGAACGTGATAACTAAACCTCAAATGTTGCTATTGCGGCGGTGGTGGTGGTGGTACCAGTGAAGGATCAAAAGATTCAGAACCCACCAAATACTTCACTCACAAAATAAACTACGCAACACGAATCCCAATAAAGAAAAGTTCATCATTAAGTAACCGAGTAAAGTACAGATCACATAAAGATCAAGCATTTAATTGACTCCACATGCAAATGACTACTCCAAATATTAGAACTTTAAGCAAGCTCAAAAGCAAGTCACTCATAAACTAAAAAGTCTAAAATCAAATAGTAAGATAATTTCGTAAAATCGACAATCAAGAAGCTAAAGGACCGAGCTTTACAAGCACTTGGAATAGAAATGTCGGCTAATTTTCAGTCATGGCTAAAAATAACTTCCGATACAAAAGACGTAAAAAGAAGGCTCAAAAGAAAAGTGACTTCAATAGCTGAAGATACCTAAAAACAAGACTGCAAGAGTGATAAAAAAGGCGGTTATGCAGAGTGAAATGCGTGAAATGATGTTGAAGGTGGTGGAGTGGTTTTATGGGTTTCTCTTATTGGCTTGTGAGCCCTCACGAGAAATCCTGCATTTGTGAGTTTAATTACCTTAATATATTGAATGTGATCTCTCTCCCTATCAATTGCCTGTGTGTCTCTGCATTTAAGTTCACTGCTTTCTAGTCCAAGTTTCTAGGCTCCTCTTCCCTCCTGCTTATAGAGAAGCCACTACAAGGCACAAGCCAACAACTTGTGTCCACATCGAACACAGGATTTAAAAAAAAAAAAGAACAGAGAAAGGATTATTGTATGTAGATATTATTACAAATAAATAATGTAGATATAGATTATAGATTGCGGTGGACCGGTCAGAGTAGCAATAGTTTTCCATTTTTCAAGCTTCCATAATCTTTCTTTTGACTGTAGACATCTGAACTTTCCTTTGGACATGGATGTCACTAATTTAAAAGACGAACAACCAGCAAACTGTAAATATAGCGGCCTCAAGAACTTTATTTGTTACAAGAACAGGAATTCAATTCTAATTTTAGGTTGTTAAAAAATCGAGAGGTTGATTTCAGTAGGAGCAAATAAATAACTTGTGAAAAAAAAAAATTTAGATTCTGCTTGATTATTCTGTCTTAGATCATGATTTCTCGTTGGGTGGGGCGAATATATAGCAGTTAGGTTAAAAACAGCATTTTTTTCATAAAAATATGTTAACTTTATAAACTTTAAATATTTTTACTGTTAAATCTTATATAGTTTATATTTTATCCACAAAAATTCCCTCTGAGCAAATAAGTTCATTTTTAATAAAAAATAACACGTTAATGACTTTAACAAAAAAAAAGGTCAACTTCCGGTATTTATTTCATGGTAAGACATGCTGTCGATTATTTATATTTATTTGTATAAATTGTAGGCGAATTTTTTTTTTTGAACTGGAATAGACAGACATTCTTTAGTAATCTCCAATCAAAATGGACCGAATTACATGCAGTAGAGTCAATCAGGCGGCTAAAGAGTGAGTCTGCCGCATGACGAAACATAAAAAAATAATAATATTAAATCAGACATTGCAAGTTGATGAGCAAATATATTAGCAGTTCTAAGAACATAATTGACGAAGATACACATCAGCTCCTCTAACAAAACAGGGCAGTCGCCGGGAATCAGTCCAAAAGCAAATTCATTTTAAGCTCGAGCTTTAACCACCACCCTATTCCTCACTGAAGTAGAAACCTCATTGACAGCCTAGTGTGAATTAGCAGGCATCCACCCTCCAAATGCAATTTATACAATCTGATACCTTCTTCCCCAAACCTCTGCACACAACTTGGTTTCTATTTTTCAGAATGTTATTGCTGTACCCAGCATGCAGTCTATGTAACCTTTTAAAGATACTTTAATTAGTTTTGTTAGGAGAGACAAGTCAAGCACATGATTCAAAAATAATTCGAAACATGGACCTTCTTTCTGGGTGGGATTGACTCGAAAGCAAGGAACTCTACTCGAATAGGAACTGTTGAAATTGCTTTTGATAGTGATGAGAATATGCCCACATTTCATGCCATAGACTTAGTGGTCCATGTCCCAAGTTCATGCTATATTTCGTATTGTTAATCACCATATTATGCTACAGTTTAGAGTAGTGGTCCATGTTTTAGTTCACATATTTTTAGAAATGACCATGATCATACTATTTGTTAAGTATAGTGGACATGTTTTCCTAATTTTACGTTAGGACTTAATGTATATAAATCCATCTTTGTTAATGAATATTATGTCACTGTTATAACCCCGTATCATATACCAACAGAATGGTATCATAGCTCTTTTGTTTTTTTAGGAACCTGAGAGTATAATTTATATCTACCATCATAAAGAAAAAGAGAAAAAAAATATATACAAAGCCTTCTTTTTTCTCAATGCAAAGATTAGTTCTCCTTCTTAATTAAAGTAAGACTATATCATATAACCATGCTCATAACCATATCTATAACCATAACCATGACTATAACCATAAATATGATGACTATGCCATGATAACAACAGAAGTCATCATGCTAGTAACACAAAGTCGTGAACAACGATTATACCAACAACACAAAGTCAGAAACGATGACTATGCCAACAACAGATAGTCGGGAATGATGACCATATATAACAACAATACGAAGTCAGTAACGACAATGATGACAATAGTTCATCATCATGAAAGTCAAGGAGGAGTGTTGAAATTGTCTTTGATAATGATGAGAATATGTCCACATTTCATGCCATATAAACTTAGTGGCATATGTCCCAAGTTTATGTTATGTTTCATATTGTTAATGACCATGTTATGCTACAATTTAGAGTAGTGGTCCATGTTTTAATTAGTTTACATATTTTTAGAAATGACTGTTATCATACTATTTGTTAGACACAGTGGACATGTTTTCTTAATTTTATGTTAGGACTTCATGTATATAAATTCATCTTTGTTAATGAATATTATGTCACTTTTATAACTCCATATCATATACCAACAAGAACATACATATAGCACAACACATTTCAAGCCGACTCCGTCTAAATCTACTACCATTGAGCTACCATCAGCCGCTGGCGACTACGAGCAATGGAAAAACTCCAGCCAAAGCAACCAAGACTAGTACACAAACCAACCAAAGAGATAAAAAAAACTCTTGAAGAACTCCATAGCACAAAAGACGCATAATTGCATGGGCGGATCCACGAGGGAGTCCGCTCGTGGATCTGCCGGGTGGTCGATCGACCCCCTTTGCTCCTTTTTTTGCATGGCCAACACATGTATGGTATGCATAATATAACATTGCTATGAAGAATTAAGATGGGCCTATAACAATTCCATTGGCATGTATTTTTTTAACTATATAAATTAGATAAGATTATTTAATTAGTAATATGGGCCAAGAAATATTGTTAGCGTTTTATATTATTGTTATTGGCGTTTATTGTAGAATCAAACGTTCTCAATGGTCGATCATAGCTATTAGAGGATAATTAAGAAATCATTTTGGATTAGATTTAATTTTATATACATATTTTATTCACCTTCTTAAAAATTTAACTCAAATAATTTTTATGTTAAAAATTTACAAGAGTAATAATTTTTAAAATTTCTATTTTATTTAGAATTAAATATTGAGAGATAAATTTTAAATTCAAGTTAAATTTATGCATAATTCTTGTGAGAGTGAATCAATGTAACCTATAAACATACTGAAAGTTGAACCAATTTTTTAGAATCTAAATAGTTATTGTCTTCTCGATTTCAAGATAATTAGACTTGATTCTAAAATTCCTATCAAATTTGGGTTAATAAATAACTTATTGATTTATGTATTTATGTGTTGTTAGAAAACGAGTCCGCTTATATCGAGTTATGGTAGAACCCGAATTTGAATTGGAATGAGTATCCAATTGGATTGACTACTAAATGGGTTTTAGTTAACTCATTTCTACTTGGATTTGAAGATGAGCTCCTATTAGTTTGGGAGAGCCCAATTATTGATATAACTAGGTAAGGTAGCACTCTCTATATAACTAGGTAAGGTAGCACTCTCTACATAACACAAAACAAAAAAAAATCTCTTGTTTAAGAAATGTGTTGTCGGTCTTGAGTGGCAAGATGGTGAAGATGACGTTATACTTCATGTGATTTTGAGTAACAATGTGAAGTCATTGCACTGGACTCGAACCACCTTAGCCAAAGTCGAGTAGTTCGATTAGCTAATGTGAGAGTGTTAGGTAATTTATGCAAAGTTGAGTTACCTAACTATGTGCAATACTTAAGATGAAATTCTAATCACGAAACCATCCATGAAGCTAAATTTACATTGCAATCCAATTTGGCTTTAGTAGTTAATGATGATGGTGGGACTAGGCATGGAGCCTATATTTACATCACTTTGTATATGATTGTGGGAGGGACAATCATATCCACTTGGATCTCTCACAAATAAGGAGTATTAAGTTGCTTCTTACCTCTTGTACGTCAAGTTAAAAGTCAGTCAAGGAATTGAAGACCGACTAACATTGTGAATTGCTTTCATTGAAATTCAAGTGTTATATGATGAAAAGGGAAATTAACATGAGTTGTTTACTCCCAAACATCTAGAAACAAGTGTATGGTAGAGAGCAAAAGTTGGTTTTCTTACTATCATTCAACGTAAGATTGCTAATGCCGCCATGTTTTTAACCATGTGCCCTTTGAAGATCGTTACTTATACATATCTTATAGATTGTGGATTTGTCATAAGTTTGACCTAAACCACTTAATACCATGAAATGTGTTGCATATGTTAAAAAACCTTGGCCAATGAGGACCAAGAGTCGAAAGAAGTATTATTTGTGAGATATCTCATCCTATCTAAAGCGACATGTTTTCACCTTTTTTGTAGGACAACAGGAAATGGCTTAGTAACAAAAAATAGGAAGTCATATTCTTTGTGAATGAATTCTTGCACTATGATAAAGTGAATACAATTTTACTTTTCTATGAGATTTAAGGAACTATAACCTCTAGAATTACTCTATTCAAGTGGGAAAATTATGAAGGAATATGAGAAAATATGATGAGAAAGAAGGTTTTGGCCATTTTATCCAATGTCATAATTGAATATTGTGTTACAACCATCTAACTCAGACTAGTGCGAATGTTTTTGATTCTGACTCTAATGGAAACATGGTTCCTAATTTTTATAAGAATAGGGAACTGAACTCAATTGGGAAGTTCTTATCTCGAGTGGGATTTTGTAACTTAATCCCAGTAGGAGCATTCTGAATGTCGAAATGAACCTGTGTGACATGTTTTTATAAGTTTCACGAAATGCATAGTCTTAAAAAGGATAAAATCTCATGACACAAAATTGTTCAATGAATGAATTGTCGTAACCCTTTTAGCAATCCTGTAAGTCGACGATGAACTTGTCAAGACCCGAGATTGGACTATGACCGGCGTATGAAGCGAACTGAACCAGATGCCCGATCCATTTTGCATAAGCCTCAAATAATCAGAACTTATACCCAAAATTTATTGCAAACAATTCTAAAACCATTTTAATTTAAATAAGTAGAAATCCAAATTTCTTTGAAACATAAATTTTCATAATAATAATATTTCTAAATAAGAAATCATGCTAAATACCAAATAAATACACAAAACCATACACCCACAAGTATTTCGATGATGAGCATCTAATACAAAAGACTGACTGGGATTCGAGCAAAAGGACACTCATTGCTACTTCTGAATATCTTACTAAGTGTTGAATCCCGAAGAGTCATTACCAACAAAATCACCTGAAAAATGTTAAAAGTGAGGAGGTGAGTAAACTCAGTGAGGAAACGACACTCCAAATCGCCTCTAGAACATCACATAAGCTTTTTTCAAAACATTTTTGAAAATACCACATACATGTATATAATCATATACTAATAATATAAACATGTATGCATACTAATAATAATTCGAAATCCATTTGAAAACATTTCGCATAGATGGTAAACAACATACAATTAAGCAAAATGGTTAATATAACGAAAAGCAGATAAAGCATGCTACATACATACATACATACATGCATACAGATTCATGTTACCTAAATTATATATAATTCTATCTCTCTATCAATTACAGAACTAAACAGATCTAATGATCACTGATCATACACATGTATTATATTAGAACTGTGCTGAAAAGATTAGATAAAAAAAAACTAGCAGCCTTAAGAGCCCAAACGGTACCCCGCTCAAAAGGGCTAACAGTTGACAGACTTAGGAGCTTGAAATAGTACCTCGTCACCCTAAGGGTCTCAAAGCTGAAACAGACAGAATAACTCAAAGAGTATATCCGCAGGCATTGTAGTCCATGGGCTCCAGCAAGATATACCTTGCCAGACTACAGTACAATATACTACGAAAAATTAGTAATAACACAAACTTAACAAATTTACTAAATCCAATCATAACAGGACATCCAAACAAGGTATTAGATTAATCTAATAGATCTTTTAACTGACTAACTGATGTGTACTTTTGCCACCAGAAACAGAATAAAAAATGTGGACTACTGCCACCAGAAACAAAATTAGAAATGCGGACTACTGCCATCAAAAACAGAGTAGATCATGTGCGTTTGCGCTAGACGCATGGGTTACCAAGTTACCCTGGTAACTAGGTCTTTCAGACAATGTTACAAAAGTCTACGCTTACCCCCGTACCATAGGTGTCACGAATCGAAATAATTAATAATAAATATTTGCAGAAATAAAAAATACAGAAGCAAACAGATAATAGCGGATGCACCGCTGGAAAAACCTATAATACTTCAGAGAATAGATTTCTATTATACTAATATTTAAAACAGCCATATAAGTAACAAATAATCCAACAGACAAGAATATGAAACAGACAAACAACCACTGAATCTATTTTATTCCAAAAATGCAGATCTATAACATAATTAAAGTAATGGTGAAAAAGAAATAAAATAAACAATTTCTTCAGAGATTGGATATACGGAGGCAAACAGGTATTTACTGATCATATCTAAACCTACTAAGCACATATATATATATGTGTGTGTGTGTGTGTATGGGAAAAGCTCATAAATAT
Organism: Flueggea neowawraea; assembly: GCA_948243855.1. Classification (NCBI taxonomy): domain Eukaryota; kingdom Viridiplantae; phylum Streptophyta; class Magnoliopsida; order Malpighiales; family Phyllanthaceae; genus Flueggea; species Flueggea neowawraea. Next base: position 8,050 of record CAODLS012190994.1, read on the forward strand.
TCCAAAAAAAATTTAAATTTCAACAAGGCAAGAACATTCAAAATGTACACAAAAATACCAAAATTTATAATATAATTTAAAATACAGAGATTTGATCTTTTGACTATCTTTTGACCGTCGCGTCAGAAGTTTGACCACGTGTTGACCACACGCTAGAAATGAGTACAACACGATAATAACTTGTACTTAGAATTCCAAATACAAAAAATGAGTACAAAATGAGACCAAAACGTACTCAAAATTTCAAATACAAAATGAATACAAAACGAGAATAATTTGGTCTCAGTTTTGCACACACAAAAATAAGTACAAACGAGTGCAAATGAGAACAAATTGAAAAATAAGTACTAAACGAGTACAAACCCAAATACAAATGAGAACATAAATGTGCTCAAAATTCCACATACAAAAATGAGTATAAAACGAGAAAAACTTGGTCTCAGTTTTGCACATATGAAAATGAGAAAAAAAACTTGTTGATCTTTTCCTCTCTCTCTCATCTATGGTGGCCAGCTAAGGTCCACCCCTAATTATGTCCCTCTTAACTCGTCGCTCTCAGACTCTCTCTTCTCTCTCTCTCTCTCTCACACACACACACACTCGTCCGCCTTGCGCATTCTCCCTCACTTTTGTTTGTGTTGTCAGAAGCCGAAGAGGAGAAGGGGATGGAGGCTAAGAAGAGGGAGAGAAGGTGAGGAGGCAAAAGCTTGAGAAGGAGGCAGAAGGAAAAGCAAAAGAGAAAAGGTGAAAAGAAAAGCCACAGAGGGGATAAAAAGGAGAGGAGGTGAGGGAGGAGAGAGAGGACGTGAAGAAGGAGAGAGAAAGTAAGTTAGAAACTAGAAGACGAGGTGAAGGCGTAGAGAGAATAGTGATGAGGAAGGACATGAAAGAACAAAAACAATGAGGGGATAGGAAAGAGGCATATGAAAACCAATTCATGCATTATGGAAATTAAAATTGATCGTGTTGTAGTTTTGTGATAGTTTTGATTGGTTTTTCATTTCTGAAATTCAAATGCTCAAAGTGAAGTTATAGGGTAATTTCCTCTCTCTCTCTCTCTCTCTATATATATATATATATATATATATATATACATACACACACACACATCACAGACGACATGCAAAATAGAATATTTAATAACTTCAAAGCAGAGTTGCATATCACAGAAGTATCATGTAAGTCAGATTATAAAATTAGCTAAACCATTACTTAATCAGATTTCAAAGTATAACCGAACATATAAAAAATATATAAGTTCAAAAGACACAGCATATATGTCTAAAGTCGTCATCACACTCAGCTGGATGTCCAAGTAGGATGGCCTAGTTACGCATCACTGGTGGTTGGTTGATCTCGCTAACCGAAACACAAAGTTGAAATAGTTATCAAAACAAAATCAAAGATATGGTACTGGTACTGTGGTGGTATAAAAAATGCATGACAATGCAAATGCAGACACAACCCTCAAACAACATCGAAAAACCTATTTCGATTGAAGACTTAACACACTCGCCTCGCAAACCGGATTCTATGTAAAATTACAATTTGGTTCCCAACTTTTGCAAAATTACATATTAGTTCTCAAACTTTTAGAAAATTACAAGTCACCCTTAATCTTTTCAAAATTTATAGAACAGTCCCTTAACTCTTCAGAATTTTGAATTAGTTCTCAAACACTCAAAATATCGAATCTAGTCCTTTCCGCAGAAAATTGTTCCAAAAACACCATACTCTCGATTCAACTGGCAACAATCATTCCAGTGCACCTACATTACATTACATCAACCTCCTAAACACAAATCTATATTTAGTTTCATCAAAACAACTCAAAATCATCCACATTATTCACAAATTTGAACTAAACCTAGCCCACACAAAAATCTCATCAAATCTTTCAAGCCCAATCTTAATCTATGTTTCTTTAACCATAATCCATCATGGTCTAACATCTTACAACACCTATTCTAACAGAATTCCTTAAAATTCGAACCCTAGAACAAATTCGGCCTTAATGCATAAATCTGAAAATCAACATAAAAATGAAGGAAAGAAGATATTAAAGACAAGATCTTACCTCAAGAAGTGATGAAGAACCACGAAAAGGCAATGGGAAAGCAAAAGGGACTGATTTGGAGGTGAGAGAAGTGAAAATGAGGAGTGAAAACCAAGAGGGTCAGGTTTGGTGGTATTTATAAAACCCCCAGGCTAAAATAATGCGTTTCAGGAAATTGGCTTGCTCACTCGAGTGACATACCATTCTTGCTCGAGTGAGATTTTCCCAGGTATGATCCTGGAGCCTCAGTTTACTCAAGTAACCAAGTGGTTTAATCGAGTGAACCAAACCTCATTTCACTCGAGTAACCAAATCGGTTTACTTGAATGAGTCGTGGTCCATCTCACTCGAGAGAAGACATTTGTTTATTTGAATAACTCCTCTTAACCCACCATTAATCATCAATTCAACACCTCAAACATTCAAGATCAGATCAAAATTGAATAGAGAGCGACATAAATCCAATCAAAATGGGTGGGATATTATAGAACTGTAGAAGGTTCTCTCATCCCAGTGAAAGCATGATGGAAAGCAGTGAGAATGTAAATAGAATGTGCAAGATTGAACCAAAGTTGGGTACTGGTCGATGTACCCAAAAAGTGAAAGCCTATTAGGAATAAGTGAACAACATCTAGTGAAATTTTGATAAAAATATCGATAGTCGCAAAGAGGTTTGTACAATAAAAGAAGATAGACATTGTGTAGACTTTCTAATCTTGTTGTAACATTTGCTTTCATACGATAAACTTTGGCCATGAGAGATAGTCTATACCTCAAAAATCATTTTTTCTCAATAGAGAATTGGTAAAGAGACCTACATGGTTCAACCTACAGGTTTCATCGTGTAAGGCAACAAACATATAGTTGCTTGGCCTTAGCGAGTCTTGATGGATTGGTATATTCAAATTGGTTGTGATAATACCAAATACTTAGAGGCTAGTTTTTTCATTCTAACCTTATGTATAAGCGACATGCTTGTATTTAAAAACCATCCAGCACACAATAATGACTTTAAGGATTGGTTGTGGTTTAACCTTGAGATAAGTATATGGTTTGTCCTTGGAAATGAGATTTGGAGGATTGTTCAAGTAGGTTGTTGTCCCTCTCTAAAAGGGATGTATCAATGAAACCTTTAACAATTTTGCGTCGTAAACCCATAAATATCCTAAGTTTAAGAATTAGCTTCTTGGCAAGCACATATGTCCACAAATGATGTGAGAGAAAGGGACAATGTATGAAGATCGTTCCTTGTAGGTATTGGTAGTCCAAAGAATATCTTGTTATGTACAAGGGTATGACTTGTTGTGTATAAGATCTAAGTTCTACTAATCTATTGAGTTATCTAACAGATGTTAAACAAACCCCAAAAGAAGAGTATTGATAAGCAGTGATTGAGATACTTGAAATGCACCGTAGTTTGTGCACTGTGTTGTCGAAGAAAGGATCTACGATTAATTAGACACATGGTTGCTAATTGGCCATGTGATGTGGATGAGAGAAAGGTCTACGTCTGGATGTGATTC
>CAODLS012191326.1:0-10202 GCA_948243855.1 Flueggea neowawraea
CGGGCCCGTGACCGGCGTACGATGCGGATCGTCTGTGGGAGCCCGATCCATCCCGAACAAGCCTTTGTGATCAAACATTCTACCCATTTTATTCAATTAAACATTTTAATTATAAAAACGTTTATAATTAAAAGTAAACCATATATATATATGAATATATATCAATATAGAAAATATTAATAGAGTTATAAAATCATCAGGGTTATCCTAAAATACAACAGTGTAGCTCAATACCCCAACAGTAGTCAAATGTGGAGCTCTATGACATTGCAAAGTAAAGTCCCGAACGAAGGCACTCACAATAGCCAAAAGTGCCTCACTAGGTATGAAAGGTGGATCAGATACTGAACGTCCAAAATGTCACTTGTGAACAAAGGTTAACATAGACAACAGAAGAAAAAGGGTAGGAATCCTTAGTGAAGAAACAACACGTCAGACTGCTTCACACGTGCCTCACAAAGACTGGTTTAAAATCCTTTTTCAAAATACCGCACACATATATAAATACCATATAGTATACACACTATATACATAATACATTTGCTGAAAATAGTTTTACCAAAACATTCACATTCATATCATAAACATGCATTTAGGCCATATATACATATACTTGTGATTTCATATTACAAGATCATGAAATATTTCCATATCCATATAGCAGTGTGGACTCTACCACCTGACCGCTCATAAAAGCGTGTATCTGGCATGGATACACGGTCACCCCATTATCCCGGTAACTAGGGCCATAACATACAATGGTATATCAAAGACTACATACTCCATAGTAGGGTGATAACATACAATGGTATACCAAAGACTACATATTCCTTACTAGGGTGTCCCCACATTCTGTGTGATACATAATATTTCACATACAATCATGCAACATATTTTCCTTTATTACCTCATTTATAAAATACTCTTTGTATATATATACCAATATATACTTTATCTTCCATAGCAAAATGTTGGTTAATAATAATCACATATCCAGATTATTAATTAACCCAATACTTATTAGTTAAAATTTATGTCATATCCAGACATATAAAAAATAGCATACTTAATTTTGAAGACACAGCCTATGTGTCTGAAACTGCTATTTCACTCATATAGTATTTAAAGTCGAGGATCCAGTCAAATACGACTCACATGTGGCTGCTCCTGCTGTAGGCATACTGAGCTGTACAAATACAGACATAACATATATCAAAATATGGTATGATATAGTACTGTGGCGGTATTGGATGTATGCATGCAATGCAAATGCCAACTAACCCTCGACGGCGTCGGGAACTTATGCCAAAATACTCAAACTCTCATTTTGATCCATACTCGACCGAACAAACACCCGCATTGGTTGCAATCAGCCTCTCAAGCAAGGATCTAGCCTCCGATCCTACAAACAACCTCAAAATCATCAAGAATCCTAACCCTCAAATTTGGATTCCTTGACCAACTCAACATAAATCGTCAAATCTTGACACCCAACATCATATCTAAGTATTTATAACACCTATCTATCATAATACATCATAAACAATCCCAAATCTGATGTAAAATCTATCAAGACCCGGAATCCTAGCTCAGATCAAATCCATTCCGTTCAAGCACGAAATCCCTGTAAATTGAAGCTAGAATCTCGTGGTTTCAACCTTAACCAAGCTTAATCTACCCATATCTAACTTCCTTTACAACAGAAAAGGAAGATCTGAACATAACCCCAATATTCGTTCACAACCCTATATGAGCAAATGTGAGGTGAAAATGACGAAAAGAAGATATTAAAGGATTATTCTTACCTTCAAAATCGCAATAGAAGTGCTGAGGAGTGATTGAAAGTACAGAGGAGTAGTTGAGAGAGTAATTTTGGTGGTTGAGATGAGTTATGGCAGAAGAGAAAAATGGGTGGGTGTATTTATAAACCCTCGGACTGAAACATGGCATTTCATTTAATTCACGCAGAAAAGGCCCATCTACGCGCGTTGAACCCTTCTCTACACACGTTGTCTTCTGTGTGCGTAGACGACAGACATGGCGACCTATCCCTCACAGATCTCGGATCAACGTGCGTTCTACCATATGCTATGCACGTAGATCACCATTCTTGCCTATGGTTCAAGTTTGAATAGCTTCCAACATGCGTGGACATCTCCAACGCACACAGACATGTGCAGGCACGTTCTCAGTTCGACTCATACATCGATCTACGCACGTAATACAATCACATATGCATATAGACGACCCTTTGAACCCAATCTATGCACGCATAATGATCCTTAACGCATACAGATGACCTTCTACGTGACTTGCACACAAAACACCCCCTCAAAACATTCTCAATGAAGTCTAACACCTCAAGAACCCCGAATTTCCCTGAAGTTTGGACGAAATACCATCAGATTTTGGTCAGAACGGATGGAATATTATAGGTTGTGTGTTGATGCAACATGGTAAAGTAATTGTCTATGCATCGAGACAACTTAAGAGGCATGAACAGAACTACCCGACGCATGACTTGGAGTTAGTAGCAGTAATGTTCTTACTCAAGATTTGGAGGCATTACCTATACAGAGAGACTTTTGAGATCTTCACGGATCATAAGAGTCTAAAGTACATTTTTGGGCAGCGAGACCTGAATCTGAGACAGAAACGTTGGCTAGAATTGCTAAAGGATTATGACTGCATCATATCATATCATTCTGGCAAGGCTAACATCGTGGTTGACGCTCTGAGTAGGAAGTTAGTAGGTAGCTTACCTCATATCTCTGTGGAGAGACGTCCTGCAGTGTTTGAATGATAGCGTCTGATGGAGTCTAGAGTTGAGTTACAGTTCTATGATTCAGGGGTCCTGCTTGGCCACGTTGAGGCGAGACCTATTTTGTTAGATTGGATCCAAGAGGCTTAGAAGGAAGATTCTGAGATGCAGAGTCTGATCGATAAAGTTAGATCATCTGGTGTACCATGGTTCAGTATGGATGACTCTGAAGTCCTTTGGTTTGGGTTGAGACTGTGCGTACCATCTTCTGATGGGTTGCACGAGGAGATTATGACCGAGAGTCACAACTCTACATATTATGTACACCCAGGGTACATTAATATGTATCGGGATCTCCAAGATTCCTATTGGTGGCCAGGGATGAAGAAGGACATCAGTGAGTTTGTTAGCCGATGCTTGATGTATCAGCAAGTTAAGTTCGAGCATCAGCGTCCTTCTGGATTGATGCAGTAGTTACCCATCCCAGAGTGGAAGTGGGATCTCATCACCATGAACTTTTTAGTTGGGCCGCCGAGGACATCTACTGGATATGACTCCATCTAGGTCATCGTGGATCGATTGACCAAGTCAGCACATTTTCTCCCTGTTAAAATGACATATGGAGCGACACGCCTAGTGAAGTTATATGTTGATAAGATTGTATGTCTGCATGGTGTGCCAGTCTCTATTATGTCAGATAGAGGACCTCAGTTCACCTCACAGTTTTGGCATAAACTGCAAGAAGAGTTAGGTACTCGATTGGATTTCAGTACTGCTTTTCATCTGTAGACTGATGGTTAGTCCGAGCTCATGATTCAGACCTTAGAAGATATGTTGAGGGCTTGTGTTGTGGATTTCGCAGGGATTTGGGATTCTCATTTGCCTTTGATGGATTTTACGTACAACAACTCGTACCATTTGAGTATTGGAATGGCACCATACGAGGCATTGTATGGCCGAAAGTGTATAACTCTGCTATGTTGGGCCCGAGGCCGGTGAGAGGGAGCAACTGGGGCCAGATCTTATCTTAGAAACTACTGAAAAAGTCAGGTTGATCCAGCAGAGGATCCAAACTGCTCATAGTCATCAGAAGAGTTGCACTGATCCAAAGCGTAAACATTTGGAGTTTGCAGTTAGTGACCATATATTTCTCAAAGTATCGCTAATGAAGGGCGTTATGAGATTTGGGAAGAAGGGCAAGTTGAGCCTGAGATACATTGGTCCATTTGAGATTTTTGGCTGAGTAGGGGCCTTGGCTTATGAGTTGGCACTACCAACCCAGTTTTCTTCTGTTCATCCTGTCTTTCATGTATCACTTTTGCGGAAGTATGTCTCTTATCCATCACATATTTTGGCACTACAGTGAGTCGAGGTTAGACCCGACTTGTCTTATGACGAGGCTCCAGTCTGAATTGTTGATCAGCAGATCAAGAGACTCCAAAACAAGGAGATTGTTTAGGTGAAGGTAATTTGGAGCCATCATTCAGTAGAGGAGGCTACTTGGGAGGCCGAGGACAAGATGCGGCGTAGTATCTGCACCTGTTTGGCTCCGCAGATTCGTAGGTTAGTACGTTCATGTCTCTATCTTTGTTCTGCGTACTCTGATCATTTTCCATATTGGGATCGGGTGAGTTAAATACTCGATGATGTGTCCATAGAGACCTGAGGTTCGGGTTACTCTTGAGTACTTAAAATCGGTGTCTGTTAAGGGGTTACTGAGTTGGTCTTCTTTTAGAGGCCTAAGTTTGTATGTCTAGGGTAGTAGTGTACTCTGATACCAAAGGTGGTATTAATGTTGTTAACTCTGACTCAGTTGCTTGGAAATTCGGGGACGAATTTATTTTGAGGGGGAAGTATGTGATATTCCACCCGTTTTCATTAGGAATATTGTAGCTTTCTGACCAAGTCTGATTTGATCTTAGGGATAATCACATGTATTTTTGAGGATTAGGTGTTATCGACTCTCGAGGGAGGTCTGATGCATGTTGGGAAGCGTGAAATGTCAAGTATGTGATTTGAGAGCGAACAACGTGCGTTGACTTAAGTACAAAGTACGTTGTCTAGTGAGGAAGACATACGTTATCTGGAAAAACAGCATAACGTACGTTGTATAGGTACGACATACGTTATCTGCGATACGACAATGATCAACGTACGTTGTCATGATACGACGTACGTTGAGTCGCGTTTCTTCGAATATGTGGCTACTGGATGCTTCACAATGTTCGTTGTGAGATACAACGTACGTTTGCACAACCACAACGTACGTTGTCATTGTGTATGACGTACGTTGCCTTTGTAATTGTTGAAACAGTGCTTTTGATTTGCAGCTCTTAAAACAGCCAAAACTCGACTTTCACCATCATCTCTCACTGAAATCACTCCCAATCAGTCTGAAACTCTCTCACATTGCTCTCCCAACGTTCCTAATCCATTTCTGAGGTAAGACCAACATCTTTTCTTGGTTAATAACTCATTTTCATGCATTGATTCATGAAATGTGTTTTTGGCCGAATTTCTCTAGGGTTCCATTTTTAGGATGATTTCTGATGCGTTATGGTTAAAGAATTTTAGAATAGGTTAGAGGGGACTTGTATGAAATCAATTCAAGCTTTGAATCGAATGATTTAGTGACCATTTGAATGAACTAGGGTTTAGTTCGGGTTTTGATATTTTGAGCATGATTGAGAGTTTATTTGTGAAATCTGAGGTTAGATTCATGCTCAAGGGGTCGATTAGAGTTGGGATGTATGTTCGATTTTGCTGGGTATCGAGCGGAACGAAATTTGGACGTTTTTACAAATATTTTGGTCGTAGACAGATTTTGGGGGATTCTTGGAAATACTTTCTGTCGTGGTCAAATTTGTAATTTTTGGGTAATTGAGGGTATATATTTGTAATTTTTTTTGAAACATAGTGACTGACTTGTAATTTGACGAGTCAGTTACTAATTCACGATTTTTGGGAGTTCATGATAGAAATTGAGGATTCTGACTTATGAATGTTTAGTTGGTAATCCCAGCAGTATTTTGGGAATTTTTTTGTAATTTGTCAAGTCTCGGAGACTAAAATGCAATTTTACACTGGTCATGGACCAAATTGTAATTTTACGTGGATTGTATATTTTGGGTCGAGGGTGATGGATTCACTCCCGATATAGATTTTCAGTGACTCAAAGGGTCAACATCTACATTTGCATACCATGCATTAATACCGCCACAATACCACATTTTGATATATGCTCTGCCTATGTTTGTTACAGCTCTGTGTGTCTGCCAACACGAGCAGCCACCCACGAGCGGTGTTTGACTGGATCCTCAGCGTTGGATACCATATGAATGAAATGACAGCTTCAGACACATAAACTGTGTCTTCAAAATTGAGTATGTTATTTTGATATATCTGGCTATAATATGAAATTAGACTAATAATTATTGGGTTAATTAATAATCGGGATTATGTTATTATTAATAACCAACGTTTTGCTATAGAAAATCTAAAGTATATATTGGTATATATATACAAGAGTATTTTGTAAATAATGGAATAAAGAAAATATAATGCATGATTGGTTATGCAATACTATGTATGTATCACACAGAATATAGGGACACCCGATTACAAGGTACGTAGCCTTTGGTATACCAATACTTTGTCAAGGCCCTAATTATCGGGGTAATGGGATGACCATGTATCCAGCCATATACACGCGTTTATTGAGCAGTCAAGTGGCGGAGTCCACACTGCTATATGGATATTGATACTGGTCTCGTACTATGAATCCTTAAATATATGTATATATTGTTTGAATGCATGTTGTATGATATGGATGCGAACATTTTGTAAAACGAATTTTAGAAAGTATATTATGTATGTAGGGTATATATTATATGGTATTTATGTATGTGTGCGGTATTTTTAAAGGGTTTTCAAAACAGTCTTTGTGATGCACGTATGAGCCGGTCTGACGTATCGTTTCCTCACTAGGTATTCTTACCCCTTTTTCTTCTGTTGTCTATGTTAACCTTCTTTCACAGGTGACAATTTGGATGCTCCACATCTGATCCGTATCTCGGACCTAGTGAGGCGCTTTTGACCATAATGAGTGCCCTCGTTCGGACTCTACTTTGTTCTGTCATAGAGCTCCACATCGGGCTACTGTTAGGATACTAGCTACATTTTTGTATTTTGGGATAACTTTCTGATGATTTTATGTTATCACTGATATTTTTGCTATATATATATATATATGGTTTTTTTTAATTGATAAACATTTTTATAAATATTTTAAATAAATAATTGGATAAATTGGGTAGAATTTCTGTACACAGAGGCTTGTGCGGGATGGATAGGGCTTCCACAGACGGTCTGACTCGTATGCCAGTCACGGGCCCGACTATAAGTTGTGACAAATTTGGCTTTTGGTGTATTTGATTCGGTTTTCTCGTAAACCTTATTTTGGGTATATAGACTGTATATATATATATATATATATATATATATATATATATATATATATTATGTTCATTTTATATAAATCCGTTTTATATTCTATATGTTTTGAATTACAAATGGTATTAAATGTTTTGGGTAGTAATTTGATCTTTGAGGCTTATACGGGATGGATCGGGCTTCCACATACGGTCTGCCTCGTACGCCGGTCAAGGGCCCGACTATAAGTTGTGACAAATTTATCTTTTGGTGTATTTGATTTGGTTTTCTCGTAAACCTTATTTTGGGTATATAGACTGTATATTTATATTATGTTGATTTTATATAAATCCTTTTTATTTTCTATATGTTTTGAATTACAAACAAGTATTAAATGTTTTGGGTAGTAATTTGATCTTTGAGGCTTGTACGGGATATGTCAGGCTTCCACAGACGGTTCGCCTCGTACGCTGGTCATGATTTCGAAAATGGGTCGTGACATTATTTGACATACCTCATTAAATAAGTAAGAAAAATCAATAATATTTTTTTATAACAAAACAATCAGAATGATGAGTATTTGACAAAGCATATGAAATTTTGTATGTTATCGAATATGTTCTATTTTGTTGTTTGAAGAAATCGTTTCTTTTAAAATCTTGGATTAGACTTAATGTTTTATCAAAATCTTTATCTTGAATATTGTAAGATATTCTGGGATAAATATTAAATTTTATCTTTCCATATTGTAGATTTCCTCTAAGAACTCCTAAACAGGCTTCTTCTTGATTTATGATTCTATTATCCAAAATTGTTAATTCTATAGGTGTATTTATTCCTTCTTTGAAGGTTGATTTTATAATAATTTGAATGGCACCTATATGTGTCCATCCTAACGTATTTCGAATGTCTGGTTTTATTTTTTGTAACTTATCCTGTATATCCCTTTTGGATAATAAAGGTATCATGACTTTATTAGAAGTCATTGAAACTTCTAAAGCTCTTTCTTGAATATTTAATCCACAAAATAAATTATGTTTTCTTGGTTTTATTCCTAATCTTTCAAGAACATTCGTTATGAATCCAGAATAGTTGGTTAAAGAGAAATTCTCATTTTGTATTTGTTTTGATTTTTTCCTATCTATTAATAATTCTTGTCTATATTCTCCAGTTTGTTCTAGTTGATTATCTATTACTGACTATTCTTCAGCTAGTTCTATTTCGTTCATATTCTTCTGAAGAATATTATGTATCAGTTAAAATAAATATACTTCCGTCTGAATCTATATTAAAATCATTGATCTGAACAAAGTCTACATTATCTATCATTTCTTGTATATCCTCATCGATTTCTATTTTCTTTTTATTAGATCGTTTAGGACAATTATTGGCATAATGACCTATCTCTTTACAATAATAGCATCTACACTCTTTTGGATTTATCTTTTTTCTGTTATAAGTTTTCTTATAACATTTTCTTTTATAATATTTAGCTTTTCTTCGTTTGAAATATCATTTTTATAATGTTTTCTTCTTTTATATTTTTGTTTTATCTTTTCGTAATAATAAGGACTATCACATCCTATTATTAATGGCATCTTGGGTTTACTACAACATAACAAAATTCTTTTATTTAATCCTTTTGATGCTTTAGCTAAAATAGCATCAGCACAACAACTACTAAGCTTGTCTCTAACATGCGATATTCTTCTTCCTAAAGTATCTAATGTTCTTGGGTTATATGTTTCAATCAATTTGGTTCCCCAAAGGTCAGGTATTTTGGAAAAAAATAAGGGTAAATAACTACTTGTATTTGTTACTTGATCAACTATGTGATAGTAATAATCTTGGATACACAAATATATCTTTCAATTTCACGCATATCGCATAATTGTAATCTTAATAGGGCAGTAGAATATCTAGATACAATTGCGGGATCTTTTATGTATTTTCCTTCTCCATGGAATTCTAGTCTAAAGGTTTCAACAGCTTTAGTAATCAAATTGGAAATATCTAAATCTGTTCCTTTTATTTCTTGTTTAGTGGTAGCATCTATATTTTGCCAAAATCGGGAAGCACTATTTACTAGTGTTTTTTCTAAGAAAGATAAACTTGTTTCAAAATCCATTTTATTAATTGCTACTGCTATCCTTAAACCAATTTCCCATTTATCGATAGCTTCTTCAATATTATTGGCACAATCTAAATCTAAATAAATTCCAAAGGGATTTATCGAATCACTCTTCATTTTTTTTCTAATGGGGCATATATATCAGGTTGCTTTCCTGTGTACATTAGTCCAACATATCCATTTAGTGACCTATCAAAACTTTCACGTCTTATCGGTGGTGTTCTACTAGTACTAGAGATATTTGTTATATTGGGATTTTCTAATTTTATATCAGGTTTAATATTAATAAAATTTTTATTATCAATCTCTAAATCTCCTATCTTAATCATTAAATCTTCTATTTTAGAACTCAATTCATTATCTGATTCAGAGTAGGATGACATTTTACTTTAGTTTCTGTAAATGTGAAATCAAAGTATTTTGTGTTTTCAATGTATCTCTAACTATTATGTGTTTGTTTTTATCGTCCTTTTCTATTTTATCTAATATTTTTATTAATTTACTTCCGTATGCTATCACTGTTTTTTGAATCTCTATTAATCCTTTATCTACTTTTAATGAATTTTCTTCTTCTATCAGAATTTTAAACTCTTTTTCCATTTTAATCTGAATTATAATGTCAATCTGTGTCATCAATAGTATATTCACAGTTACTCCATTCCATTTTATCAAATGTAAAACCTTCGTCTGAGATATACTTGTCACGACCCATAGTCGGGCCTGTGACGGCGTATGAGACAGACCGTCTGTGGGAGCCCTATCCATCCCGCACAAGCCTCTGTGGTCAGATATACTACCCGACTTATCAAATTATTTATTAAAAATATTTATAAAAGTATTTATAAATGAGATAAAATCATATATATATATATATATATA
>CAODLS012191392.1:0-14775 GCA_948243855.1 Flueggea neowawraea
CCACAAAGAGACTGTTCAGAAGCAGCAAACCAAGCAGCACTCCTTTTCAACTCCAAGCTCACTTCATTGATTGATTCTCTGAATCAAAAGCTTCCAGATGCCAGGATTGCTTACTTTGATATCTACACTCCCCTGCTTAACATCATCCAAAGTCCTAGTCAATATGGTAGTACAGTCTCAACCAACCTATAATCCTTTACGATGATAAAATCAGCACATAATGAGAAGTCGTCTTTGAAACCTCTAATGATATTTCGCTCTGTTCATGGATACAGGTTTTGAAGTGGCAAATAGAGGATGCTGTGGAACGGGAAACATAGAAGTAAGCGTTCTGTGCAATTCACTTGAGGACTCCAAGGTGTGTTAGGATGCATACAAGTTTGTTTTCTGGGATAGTTACCATCCGTCTGAGAGAACTTATGAGATCCTTACTCCTATGGTCTTATACAAAAGTGTAGACAAATTGTTTTGAACTTCTCTCACACCCACTTTCCTTAAGTAACTCGTGTATGTATTCGCAATGCTCCAGGCTGTGATTACAACAGCCTAAATAAACCCTGCATTTTCTGAATGTTCTGTTCAAAAGCAACCCGTTAATGCCAACACTGCCGAAGATTCGGAAAGAGAAAGTTCTCAAGAGACTCAAGATCATAGAAAAAAATAACTAAAGAAATCATTAACCAAAGGAAATACAAAAAAAAAAGATTTTGATAGTTAAGAGGCTTCTGCCACTGCAAAAGAAAAGACTTCGTAAAAAAAAAAAAATTGCATGTGAACTTGTCAGTTTCAGTCATCTTCTTCCATAATGCCATTCTGTTTTGCCTAATTTAGATAGAGACCACAATGGTACAGATCATAAGAACTCAATTTAGTGAAAGATTAACTGATATCATTTATAGAAGCATGTTGTTGACTAAGATATGTTTCATTCTTCTTGTTTTGCCTATTTCAATTAGCTTAACTATTTTTATTCTAAATAGCCTTGAGAAAACTGATCCAAGTTTCCTGCAGAGTGAAAATAAGGTACGCCCTAAAAGCACTGGTTGGAGTTTGATTGGTCCAACCCCCAAATAAACTAATTGCCACAAAGATTTTCAGAAACAATTGTCACCTTTATAACTAACAACCGTAAAGCTTGGAGAATTGTATGTCCATATAAATTTCCACATCTCAGATAGCACCAAATTCACACTTTATTCTTTTCTCTTGTTTTGTTACTCAAATTGTATAGCTATATTCATCATATATCGAGAATGTATAAAAAATGAAGATTCTTTCCACAAAATTTAGTGATTATTTATTTATTATAACAGTACTTCCTCTGAATAATGCAAATACACGCATAAAAGAGAAGGTTCCTTCAGTTTTCTTCTTTGGAGACTCTATCATTGATACAGGCAACAACAACGCTATTAATACCATAGTGAAATGCAACTTCCCACCTTGTGGGAGGGACTTCAACGGATCGATAGTAACCGGAAGGTTTGGCAATGGAAAAGTCCCCTCCGACTACATAGGTATAATACTTACAATTAGAAACTTGGTTATTTTTTCTCGTTTTTCCTTCTGTTGTCAGTGTTCGAGACGACGCCAATACCAATAGGCTACAAGTCTGTTAGGAGTCTCTAACTTTAAACAATATTAACATTACATATATGTTTACATATGCACAATAATTTAATCAAGATTCATATATTGTTTCAGCTCAATTACTTGGTGTGAAGGAGTTAGTGCCAGCTTATTTTGATCCAAATCTTCAGATTGAAGACCTACTTACTGGTGTAAATTTTGCCTCTGGTGGTGCTGGCTATGATCCTCTGGCATAAAAAATAATGGTAAGTGTAACAATCTTTAATTTCTGCTCTACATTCCTTTCTAAAGTTCTTCTGTAAATTTAATAAACTTCCACTTATTTTCTTGATTAACAGCCCGTACTACCATTATCGGAACAAATAAACTTGTTCAGAGGTGTCTTAACGAAGTTAAGGTCAGCTGTGGGGAAAGAAAGAGTCGCAAATATACTGTCCAAAGGATTATTCGTAATCTGTAGTGGAAGTAATGATATTGCCAACACGTATTTCACTACACCATTTAGGAGGGTTCAATATGATGTCAATTCCTACACTGATTTATTGATCAACGCGGCTTCAGGTTACTACCAGGTAATTAAACTTTCCATGACATTCTGATAAATTCAATATACATCATATTCCTTGTGACTCAAAACGAGTCCACCTGCCCTTTTGCGATCTAAAACTAGATCCATGATGTGCATACCAACTTGAGCCAAGAAAAGAAAATAAATTTGTGGTTTAGTAATAGTAAAGCAGGCAAAGAAAATTTAAGCCGATCGCGCTAGAATTTCAATAAAAAAGTTCCGTAAGATCATGGGTTATGACTCGATTGGTAACACAGGTTAAATTTGTAGGAAAAACTCCCGACAGAAGGATTAATCTCAAACTGTTAAAATGGACGAGGATGATAACTGTGGGTAGCCACACAGACACACACACACACACACAAAATGTAGGCATTCAGGTTGAAGCATAACATTTTCAATTGTAGTAACTGGATTTCTACACTGAAAGGTTAGTGTTTGACAGGAGCTTTATGCAGTTGGAGCAAGAAGAATTGCAGTGTTGAATCTACCACCACTAGGGTGTATGCCATCACAGAGGATCCTGCACGGAGGTCTACAAAGAGACTGTTCAGAAGCAGCAGACCAAGCGGCACTCCTTTTCAATTCCAAGCTCACTTCATTGATTGATTCTCTCAATCGAAAGCTTCCAGATGCCAGGATTTTTTTACTTTGACGTCTACACTCCCCTGCTGAACATCATTTTGAGTCCTGCTCAATATGGTAACACAGTCTCAACCAAACTATAATCCTTTACGATGATAAAATGGGCATATAATGAGAAGTCAAATTGAAACCTCTAATGATATTTCGCTCTGTTTATGGATACAGGTTTTGAAGTGGCAAATAGAGGATGCTGTGGCACGGGGAATATAGAAGTCAGTATTCTGTGTAATGTACTTGAGGACTTCAACACATGCTCAGATGCCTCCAAGTTCGTTTTCTGGGATAGTTACCATCCCACTAAGAGAGCTTATGAGATCCTTACTCCTATTGTTTTCTACAGAAGTGCTGACAAATTGTTTTGAATTTCTCTCTTACATAACTCATATATGTATGTACTCGCGGTTTTCACAAAATATTATAAACCTAAACTCTTTTACTCTCTCAGACATCCTCATTCCGCATAATTTTTCTAGTTAAAATAATCAAATAGTATTTTAATCAAATCGACAAAAAAATTAAGGAAGAGGTTTTTTAATATCAAAATCCATCTACTTAAAATACGTTTGAATCACTCTCGTGTTCCCAATCGAATTTTCCTCCGCTAACAACCTTTTATTTTGTTCCATCCACTTTCTATTAACAATCTTTCCATTGTTATGCAAATCCTGTCTTCCACCACCCACATCCTTTGTCTGTTACTTAAATCCAATCTCTGGTCAATATTCTTTCTTGTATGTTGATTTATAATTGATATCTTCTTTAAAAACCATAACATTAAAGAAATTGTCTTTGAATGAGGGCTATTTTGGAAAATTAGATGGAATCGTGGAGTTTTTTTTTTACTAAAAAATTATTAGAGAGTTTTAATTTGCACTTTTGGGGGTGGTGGTGTTAGAGACGATGTAAAAGAAGAAGATCAAGAAGAAGAAGAATGCATGTATGCTACTTTTTGTTGGATTTCTATCATTTTTTGTTGTAATGGAGGAAGATGAGATAAATTGAATTATGGGTAACCTTTTTTATGTGAGAAAGAAAGCCAACAAATATAGTAGAGAAAAGGCATAATTTTTTCTCTTAATAATGTGTTTTAATGCACATAACTGTTTCAGAGGAAACAAAAAGACATTTCGTGGCTATTAATTATTAACAATTGATAATAATAATATACTTCAAAAAAAAAAAAGAATTAATAAGAAAATTAGTTACAAATGATATCATAATTTATATGTCGGTATCACATGCAATAAACTAATAATCGAATTAATCGAACATCAATAAGGCGTTTGAGTTACTAATCTCGATGAACGTAATAGAAACATAAAGGGAAGAAGATGTAGTTGGATGTTAGTCTCGCATGCAAACCCATTTCGTTGATTAATGATGGGAGTGACATAAACTAATTGCGTTTTCTATGTACCACACGAAGATCCTTATGAATGCATGAATCATGAGCCAATAAAGGAGAAAGAAACTCCTCTCTTCCTCTAAGAAGGCCGATGACCTCCACTCTCTGTACAGAGAGAAGACATTTTTTTTATGTGTGGTATTATAAAGACTTCAACCCTAATTTGGGTTTTGTGTCAACTATTTATAGTGGACACATGTAAACTTCTTTGTACATTTATGTAGAGCACAACTTTGTCATTTACTCAACTATGATATGACCTAATTGAGTTGCGTCTATGAAAAAGACAATAAAATCTTCACTCAAGCGGATTTGAACCAATCGACATGTCATGAACGAACCGCATTTTTATAACACTATAACACAATGACTCCTGAAATTCTAAATGCGAGCTCAACTTTCATTATGTATATAGATTGTCTGTCCAATTTTTATTTTTTTTTCCCGTATAGTCACATTCTAACGAAGAAAACATTTCGTTGAGCTGGCCGCCAGATTCACATTGTTTGTCTGTTGATAAACTTTCAATCCGACAGGAAACCGAATAAGCTTCTTTTTTATCAATGAAGCAATGTTCCAAGCTGTTTCATGTAATATTACAACAGCCTAAAGCATCCCTGCATTTTCCAAATGTCGGGTTCGATTGATAGAAACAACCTGCTAATGCCAACAGTGCCTAAGAATTGGACGGAGAAAGTTAAAGAGACTTAAGCTCGTAGGAAAAAGATAAGCAAATACATCAATAAGCAAAGGAAATTACAAAGGCAGACATTTTAATGGTTAACTGGCTTCTGCCACTGCAAATTGCAAGCAAGCACTGGCTCCAATTAAGTAAGAAGAAAGGGTGTCTGAGAAGAAAACTAGCCATCATTTCAAACATATACTATATATATATAAATATACAAGTGACCGGTTTCAAATATATTATTCCCACAATCACACTCAAACCTTTGAACCCCTAAAGCAAATCTGAAACTTCCATATTATAGCCTAATGCTGACCGTGCTACTGCAATCACTACAAAATTGCATACCTTTCCTCCTAACTATGACTACCTATAGGACAAGAAACAAACTATGCACACAGAACGGAGAAAAAAAGCAAGGAAAAAAAAAATCAACGAAGCTTGTTTTGAGCAACAGCCTGGCATAACTCATCCTCATAGAATAGAACCCTAGTGGAAGGCAAAGATTTGCACAAGGGTTTCGGTAAAGCCTATGGGACCATGCATCTCGAAGGAAATGCGGAATCTTGGAAGAGAACAGCTGCAATCTGCTTCATTTCAGGGATTTTGAGACGTGAAGGAGGTCGTGGACCGTGCCTTGGGGCTTTTGGGGCATGGGGGCTTGGCATAAATATACTCTTCCCATCTCTGCTGCAATTATCATCCAAAAGTTGTGATCAGAACTGGAAACTTAGCATGACGAAACCAAAAATTAAACAAGTCGACAGAAAACATGAGTTTTGAAATCTACCTTATAAAAGGCCAGTGTTCACCAGGCCTTGGAGTCATTGTACTTAATATCTCCTGTCGAGTGCGATCTGGAGTTGTGTAATTGAAGTATAATTGCCTTGCAAGCAAAACCTGCTCCAAGGAGTAAAAGATTTTGTTCATTAAATTCGATGCAACATATGATTAGTAACCGAATACATACACAATACATTACTCTATCAGAAAGAGAAAGCAAGTGTCTTACAGCTCTTCTAATCCTTTGTGAAACATGGAAAACTGCCCTCAACTGGTCATGATGAAGATGACAAAGTATGTTGACCTCGAAGAAAAATCAAAATAAAAGAATCAGCCTCTGAGACTTGAGAATATCATAAGAGCTATGCAACAAGTCATGTTTGATATCTATCAGTAACTATAATCTTACAACCAAAACAAAATTTGTAAGAGAAGCAATGAAATTGTCTACAGGAATACATTGTGAAGTTCACATTAACACAGCTGTGCAAAATATGACAGACAATTAATTTCAGAGTTTCACATTATTATTTATAAAACGTTGCAAAAGCACCAGTTGCCCTTGGAAACATCAATCTATGAAGGTCTGTGCTTTATAAAACTATACCATTTACACAAATATACACAACAAAAAGGGTCTGCAGAAATGACTATTACCAGCAAATCCATTGGAAGAGATTCAAGCCGTGATTCAGATTCACAATCTTCAATTCGAGGCATCTTTGGCGTCCTCAAAAAATGATTCTGCTTAAGCAAATCAACACGTGAAAGCAGCAAAGGGCTTCCATCAATGTTCTTATTTTCAATCACAACATTATCAACCTCTGACTTCTTGGTGCCAAACACAGCAACTCGTTTCTTTCCGAGATCCGTGCACAACTTTGTTGTGGACGTCTTGCTGTAGCGAAGCTGAGCAAGCGCACCTGGTTTCAGATACTTATTGCTTGAGCTCCGCAACCGCCTTATCTGTTTAGGCGTCTTCATGTTCCTGTCTTTCGGCGACACTTTCCCCATACCCGTCTCCCTTTATTCACTTCTTACTTACTTTATTTCGGATAAATAGCTTAATCATGAACTACAAATAGCTTAATTCATAATCAATTCAAACCTGAAACACAAATTTAAATAAACTTCTTCAACACAGGGAAAAATCACACATTTTACAAACAGCCATGAATTCGCCAAACTTCTTGGGAATATCAAGTGATTGATAGAACTACAACAGCGAACCGAAACCCTAACTCCGCCTCCGCGGAAGCTCGAAATCGTAAATAAATTCTTTGAAAAGGAACTAAAGTAACAAACGTTACCTTACATTATAGAGAATCCAGAAGACGAGAACCACGAAATCAAATTCTGAAACGACGGCGTTAAATGAAGCAGAAATGAATAAGCTTGAGAGAGGGAGAGAGAAGTTTTTGGAGAGCGAGAGACGGGGGAGTGGGAGAGAGAGAGGGAAGAGATTGGGGCTAGGGTTTGCTCTTTATTTGAAATGCTCTCATTTGCCCGCCAAAATTTTCAACAATAGTAAGCAATGCTTTGTATTTTTAATTGAAGAGCAGAAATCCACTGTTACCTGAACGCTTACGTGGCTAGTTCTGATTGGTAAGCTGGGAGATCCAGCTGCGTCACCTGGCCCCACCTACGGGGTAGATTGCGTTTCTTTCAGATCCGATAACTTACTGTTTTTGTTGTTATTTTTAATTTCAAAATGCAGATATTTTTTATTTTATTTTTTTACTGTTGAAATAAAAAGAATTCTGTGTGTGTTATTAGGTTATAAAAATTTGAAAATATTTAATGTGGGTAAATTGACAAATTAATCCTTTTCACGTATAATTATTACTCGTGATTGCCGCTTCCTTGCCATAAATGTAGAGGGTATTTTAAGTCCTCTGATATAGACTCGCCCAGTATCCAATGCTTTGTCTAAGTCGCTGTGCTGGGTCAGTGGCCCAATTATCTTCATTTTCGGTCTTTACAAGCCTGTCGTACACCTTTACTACTACTCTGGGCCTCATTTTGGATTTTGGACTTTAGTGGCTCCATATGTTTAAAAATTGGAGTTAGTTACATGAATTAATTATGTTAAATATCTTAAATAAAATATTAAATTTAATAAAAAAATAAATATAATTTTAATTTTAAAAATAAAAAATAACTTAAAATTTATTTTTAAAAAATGTCGGATGAAATTTTTTACATACTTTTGAAAATATTTGAAGACTATAACTTTTGAAAACTTTTAAAATTTGTTATTTTTTTAAAAAAATTTGGAGCATATTTATATTTTTTAAAATATGTTTGGAGTGAGTCTAAAAATTAATATATGAATTTTATTTTAATATGATTATGTACTTTTCTGTACTTACATAGTATGACCTGATTAAACCATAGATTTGCAAATGCCACATCACAAGTTTTGAAATTTGTAAAATTAGCATTGAAAACTTTAAACTTCAGGGATGGCCACTTGAAACTCAATGTCGAAAATGTCATTCCCATTTTGTACTAAGCGGAAAATCTCACATGAAAATCTCGTCTCCCTCTTTCTATCTCTTCTCTCTCTCGTATATGCTTTCTCTCTCCTCCTCTCTCCCCCATCACTTCCTCTGTTCACAACAATCATCGCCGCCACCTATTCCTTCTCCTGCACCACCGCTCGTCTCACCATCGCTAACGGATCAGAGAGAGATCTCCACTTTCGAACGCGAAATCAGATAGAGAAAGTCGTTGTCACCTTTGTCTCTTCATTGCGTGACCTCCACCTTCGAACCACACATGTTGCTATTTTGATACAACAAAGATCTGAAATCGAATAGAAGGAGTCGTTAGTTTGACGGAATGGATAAATTGGTCTCCATTAGGGTTTGATTTGACGCGACAGAAATTTAAAACTACATCGACGCGATGGAGTTACACCAGCTGACAGAGATGGAGATCCTTGATGAAGTCGACGAGATCGTCGTCGACGGTGCTGTTGAAGGGACAGTTGCAGCTGTGGCTTCATATGCGAGACTGAGGAGGAGGCGGTTGGGGTGAAACCCTAACAACCATGTGTTTTATGATAAAATTATCTACTTAGTCCTCAAAATTTTGAATAATTATAGTCTTAGTCCCTATAGTTATTAAATTTAACGACTAAACTCTGAAACATTTTAAACTACTTCAAAAATGTAGTAAATGTTTGTGTACATATGTACGCCATTGTACATTTATGTACACCAAAAGATTTTTTCAAAGAAAAAAAAATAGAAATGTTTTGTATACTTATGTGTACTTGGGTACACTAATGTATACTCGCATATACTTGTGTATACTAACAAATCAGCTTAATAAAAAAAAACGCAAATACCTTCCACACTTGCACACTTGTGTGCTCCTGTGTTCATCTGTGTACACTTTTGTGCACCAACTAAAGTTCATTAAATTAGTTTAAAAAAATGATCATCTTGTATACATATGTACACCTACCTTGGTACAACATTGTACACCCTCTAAAAAAAGTTTCTCTTGTAAATAAAAAAAAAATCCTTCACGTGATTTTCTTTTACTTCATAGAGGATAATTTGATGTTAAGATCGATCAAATCACATCAAATGAACTTTTATGTTCACAAAAAGGGAAAGAAGATTAAACAAGAAAACTTGACGAGATAATCCATGTTTGACGGCAATGCATGTTGGTATTTTGTGCCTTTGGAGGAAATGAAGGCGAGATATAATAACCATAATTTTCAAAAAGCAATTAGGAGGCGCTGGTCAACAATACATTTGATTGCAAATGGCTTTCATGGTCAATAATATGTCGAACACACAATGATGAGACCATGTTTTCCTCCAATAATTTATCTTGCCGATATTTTCATGTGGTCAATTTAAGTTGTCCTCGCTATTGTTGCTTCCAAACGCGGGAATTAGACTTGAAACGATACCAATTGCAAAGCCAAGTTCCATTTGTTGAGGATTAATCCAACATTAGGCAGATAAATGGGATTAATGAACGATACATGGCTTGCAAGTGAGAGGAAGATTGGCGTGGAATTAAAGACTACCAATTGCTTGCACTGAAAATAAGGCGTTGAGGACCACAAGGGAAAATAAGGACTTATCTTGCAGGACCTCGCGCTTGTATTGAGCGTTATATACCACAAGATGTGGATGGGGATGCGCATGCTTCCATTTGTTGATGTGAGGCGAGCTGGAAATAATGCAGTGACCATTGGGTCATATTGCAATTTTTTTCTTTGATTATCAGTGCCGATTAATAGATCAAGTGGTAAAATATAGGTTCGAAATATGGTGAAAGCAATTAAATATTTTGGCAGTTTAGACTCACCAATATCTTCTTTAAAAATACTTTCAACTTATGTGATTTGTTGTTTTGATTTAGGTGAGCATAAACCTATCACCGATCTATCAAGAAAAGGTAGAAAAAAAGTTCCATTGTCACCATTTTCACGTCACTGAAACAAAAACAGTTTTTGACAAATAGTGGTGTCCATTAATTACTATATGACGAATGACTGCCATTGCACTTCCATATTATACTGCACATGCAATACACTCAATGAATTATATATAGCCAGCATAGTTGCTTATTTATATTTAAAAAAAATCTTGGCCAGCATAAAATTTTGTCCTTTGTTTTCTTATTTATCTCTAAGCTCAGTTAGTGCATATAATGGGTGGCTACCAAGCCAGATCATTGAAGGAGAAAAATGGCTTTCGTAAACTAAGTAAAATAAGAAAACAAAAGAAAAACTATATATTATAGACCAATTTAATCTAATCAATGGCCAATTGGCCATCACATTAAATTTTCAGTGTAGCAATAGCAACAGCCATTGATAAAGACCTCATCTTATATTGCAGCACTTGCTGATAAAGCAAATGTTGAAAAACTGAAAAGTTAAATAAATCTAACACCAATATTTTTTTTTACTAAAAAAACAGAGAAAAAAAATTAAAAAAACTGTTAAACAGAGACGAAAGATGTACTATTTACAAAAAAGAAAAGAAAATTCAAGTTTTATTATTTATAGAGAAAGTAACGTTGAGAACTGAGAATGTTCAAGATTCAAGAACGATTTATGCCTAGAGGCTATGGTGCGTATCATTGAATGTATAAAGTTTTGCAAAAAAGTGATGTTTTAGAATGATATTTGCCACAACCTGGAATCTTGAACAAAAGCAACTTTATAGCATATGAAACTTTATACTACAATACAACATTGATTTACCAACTACATACGTGAAATCTTCTAAACCCTAAAGCATCGAGAATTCAATTTTTAAGAAAAGAATCATTTTGGCTTCGCAGAGCACTCAGTAAATGTAGTTTACAGACAAACGGCACCTTGGGCTCTGCTTTTCAATCATTTCTTCCAACACATGTTCGTTCTATGGCAAGTTCATCTCGTCAAGATAGGATGGTTTCACAAAAACCACTCGTGAATTCCAAATGCCTCACTTTGGCACTCTTAGCCAATTACTTGGGCATTTAAAATGCATCATAGCATATACTGATTAAGACCCACGAGGACAGCATTATGGCAATTAACATATTCTATTGTATTCAATGTTGGAGGTTAGACGAGATTTAAGGGTTTTCAGTACTAACGGAATTATTTGTCAGAAAGCAGGATTCCATGCCCGTGATATATCAAGGCACTCACTCAATAAGACAATTACAATAGCCTACATATTCTCAGGACATACAAAATGGTCAAAGTACGATTTTGATGTTTAAATGAGCACTACATAAATCAGTTTTTAGTCAAAAATTGTCTTTTTTTTTATTTCTTTTTTGACTGAACAGCAATACCGATTCTACATACCTGAACGCAAAAAAAAAAGCGCAAACAGATTCGCCAAACAATTTGGGAATAAGTTGCACGAAAATATAAATGATCAATTTGGAAATTATATGTGAGTGAAAGTGCCGCTTGAGCTTTAAGTGGACATACCACCAGGCTCTTGCATCAGTTAGGTGTTTGTTAACCTGTAAAGCAAGGTGCCTAAAACTGTGAAACTCAAGGCAAAGAAATGCTCATGTATAAACCCCTTCCCTTGCATGCCCATTTCCCACCAGACCTAACTTAATAGTTGTCCAGTTAAATTGATAAATCCATCTCCAAGAAACTCTACCTGCACTACACTTAGAGGATATGTTCTAACAAATTTCAACAGATTCGTCTTGTCTTTAAATTGAAACCTCAACCTCTTGTCTTTGCTTTCTCTTGCTCACATCACATCACCCACACTGCTAACATCACTGCATGTTTTCCCCCCCTTAATCTCAACTTCTTAATTTCCTAAAAACGAGGTCCAAAAATGTACTCTTTTTTTTTTGGTCGTAAGGATTGCGGTTATTTTGCCTTCAATTTCTCATATTTGCCGCCCTGACTTTTAGGTGGATGATTAGGCTTGACATCTTGCTATCTGGTTTAACCATACTCAATTATTTTCATGCATCAACGTGGTGAAATTATTTCTCCAACCTAGTTACCCAAATCCAATTATTAAATTTGTTGAATTTGTGTTGATTCGCTTTCAACACCTCTTCAATATGAAGACAATTAGATTAAGACATAGGGTGACCTAAAAAAGATACTTTAATAATTGAATGTCCGTACGATCTTTTTTTTATAACTGAGCTGCGATACATAATATTGTTTGTGTAGTCGCATAAAGCAAAACAGACGGATTTATTCTCATTTCTCAGATAATCCAACACCAACCTTGTTTCAAGGATTCTCCTAACCAAAGCCAAGTTACACACTCATAGCGAATTGTAACAATTTCATATCGGAGTATTTGATTTGCATCATATCGACACGGTACACTATATATTCAAAATATTGTGATTATAAAAAAATGAAAATGTATAAAAAAGAAAAGAAGAGAAGAGTAAAATGTTTTTTTAAAATTGAAAATGTATAAAAAAATTGAGAAAAGAGAATGTCCCCTAGTATTTGCCAAACCGAAGAGAGTGGTTGTCGGTTGTGTACGGACAAAGAGCCCCAGGGCCCAGCCAAACAAGAGCGGAGAGAGGGAGAAAAGAGAGAGCGACTCGAGGGGACACGTGTTATGTACAGCATGTGAGCTTTGTCATCGTCCCTTCTGTTAACGGGTCCACATGGCAGTTGCCAATCCATAGACTGGATGTTGAACGAGAATATGCAATTTTCCTGCTTTTAGTTGCTCTCTCCTCCATCAAAAGGCGTGTTTGGTAGTTCCTCCCCCGATTCAATCTAGTTGCCCTTTTCTTTTCCTTTCTTTTCTTTAGGTAACAAAAAATTACCGATTAGTGTCCTTTGACACTATGTCGAGTAAAACCTAGAAAAACTAGTTCTGTCTCAACTTAGGAGTTTTTCACTCAATTCAAGTTTATGGGGAGGATCAGTAATACAAGTCTCCAAATCTAGAGGAAATGAAGAGTAAGTCGAGACAGTTTCGAGAGCAACTCACCTCAAATCTGCGCCTCCCCATGCCACACTTACTACCTTGCCACTCCTTCTATCTGTGCTGGGTAGTTGCCCTTTTTTTAACCTTAATCAAATTGTATAATTTAGCATTTAAAAAAAAAACTTGACGAAACACATTATATAGTTCTGAAATCATAGATGATTTTAACTTTACATTTTTCAAGTTATTAGTGTTGAAAACAACTTTAATTTAATAAAACCCATAAGTATTTTAATTTTTAATCTGTTAATTAGTAGTCATTTATTAATAATTACCAAACAATTATTTTTATTTGTTTATGTTCCTTAATTTAAAAATTAAAAAAAGTGTTATCATAATGAACCATTTAAGGCAAAAATAGTTATTTTTTAATATATACTAAATGTATTTTAATATAAGCTAAAAATATTTTTTAATGGGCGGAATCTGTAATTACATTTATTACAAATGTTAAACTTGATAATGACATTTCAGGGTCCATTTGTGGAGGTGACAACAAACATGGCTTGATAGACATTAATCGTATGTGATACAAATATAAAAGAAAAGAGAAAAGAAATTAGAGTAGCCAGCTGGAGGTGTTAATTATTTTATTAGTACCTTACCCCTCTCCGTGAAGTGAAGATTGCGGGTCAGTCTCGTAAAAACAAAATGTCAACAAGGGCAATTTAGTACTTTCCCTACCATCCACTACCAAAATCCTCCCTTGTCTGGCAGTGGATGGTATGTGTGTGCGCCTGTGCAGAGAGAGAGAAGACATAGCGAAGCAGAGACAAACACCACCAATGCTGCGAGCCATAAATAATACACACGCAGATTCTCTCTCATTAAACTCACACTTTTTAATTATGTGAACACAAATAGCTCCAAAATCCATTCACAGAAGAAGCAGAAGCTGCTCTTTTCCGCAAAGCAATGTCAGTGATTCCCGCAACTCAATGCTCTTCTTCTTCTTCTTCTTCTTCTTCTTCTTCTTCTCACGGATTTTAGCCCTTCATGTCTATTTCTTTTTCATTTTTTTTTGAAAAACAATCCACTTGCAAACATAAGTTGAGTGCTTCACCTTCATTTCTGAAGCTCCATTGCTTCTCCTGCAGGTTCTGCTTAAAGAAACTATAAACGCGGTCGTTTTAGTTTGACTTGAATAAAAGTTTCAGGTGAGATTTCAACTTTTCCTGTTCAACTCTCATTTGAAAAAAGCAAGTCAAGAAGCGTAATTAACAATCTTCATTATCACCTTTTCTCTTCTTTTTTCCCCCTTTATTTTCGTATAATTTGGCATCACTGTAACCAACTCTTCCATGTCCTATTTTCCGCTTCTGTAAGCCGGGAGATCTTTAACGTTCGAGCTGTTTCCACGTAGATCCTGCAGCAATGCAAGCATAGGTACAATCTAATCAGGATTTAGGTAAGTTAAGCCAAAAACGATGTCGTCGTGGGAGCATATGGGGGAGATTGCCAACGTGGCACAGCTTACGGGGCTGGACGCAGTGAGACTGATAGGGATGATAGTGAGGGCGGCGAGTACGGCGAGAATGCATAAGAAGAATTGCAGGCAATTTGCGCAGCATTTGAAGCTGATAGGAAACCTGTTGGAGCAGCTAAAGATCTCGGAGCTTAAGAAGTATCC
>CAODLS012191492.1:0-15873 GCA_948243855.1 Flueggea neowawraea
GGCTAAGCCCGGCTGCAAGGAACTATGAATTGAAGACTACTCATTTTAGTATATTGTCATCATACAGTGGTTTGCCATAAGAGGATCCTCTTTCATTCTTGAGGGAGTTCTACACCACCATCCAAATATTCCCTCTCAATAATTTAACCAAATATGAGTTAAGAATAAGGTGATATCCTTACATATTGAAGGATAGAGAAAAAATATGGTTGATCAACTTATCGGAAGGGTCACTTGGCACTTCGGGGGAGATATATGAGAAGTTCATGGTGAAATACTATTCTCTTCAAAAGACAGTGGAGTTGAGAAGTAAGATTTACTCTTTTTTTGCAATTGGAGGGAGAACCATTTCAAGAGGTATGTGAACGTTTCAAGCTACTATTGAGTCAATGCCGACATCATCAATTCTCTTTGGCATTATTGACTAAATTCTTCTATGATGGGTTGACAATGCATGGGCAAACCTTGGTGGATACTGCTTTGGGTGGCTATTTTGGAGACAAGACCGCCGAAGAAGTCTATGACATATATGAGATGTTAGCAACAAATTCACAATAAAAAGCGATTAGGGGACAAAGAGCGGGCATGCATGAGGTAAATACTTCCACTTATCTAGAGTTAGCTTCAATGGTTGATGAATTATCTAGGAAGATGAATTTGTTACTCAAAAGGAATGCCTTGGTGACTGAGAAATGTGCTTATTGTGGTGTATTAGGGCATGATAAATTGCATTGTGGTTTAATAGTGGTGGAGATGTTGGATGTGAGGAAGTGATTTGTGTGGGGGGATTCCTAAATACTCAACTAAGGAATGACCCATATTCTAACAACTATAATCTGAGTTGGAGAAACCACCCAAACTTTTCATGGAGAGATCCAAACACCAATAACCCACTAAGACCCATACATACGCCTGACTTCCAAGCTAGGCCCCCCTTTCAACCCACTTTCAACCAAAATCCCCCACCACCCAACCAACTAATGAAAAGAAAAAGCTGTCACTTGAGGAATTAATGGCACAATTCATAGGTGAAATGGAGGCTAGAGATGCCAAAGTAGACCAAATTATCCAAAGCCAACAAACCACCATCCAAAATCTTGAGAGGCAAGTGGGGCAACTTGCTAAGACCCTCTCAGATAGGGAAAAGGGTAAACTACCTAGCACTTCCCAAGTCAATCCCAAAGAGAGTGTCATGGCTATTACCTTGAGAAGTGGTACTAAGCTTGATGAGCCAAGTATGAGGGAGAAAGCTAAAGGAGATAAGAAGGAAGTAAGTGTGGGGGAGAAGCCCAATTATGGAAAGAAGGTTATTAAGGAGGAAGCACCAATTAGCCGTTATAAAGATGTAGTAAAACCTTATATACCTCTTGTCCCATTTCCTCAATGGTTGAAGGCCCACTCCCAAACCAAAGACGCAAATTTTATGAAGTTTCTTGAGATGTTCAAGAAGTTAGAGTTGAACATACCATTCTTGGAGGCCATTTCTCAAATGTCAAAGTATGCTAAGTTCTTGAAGGAGTTAGTGGCCAATAACTAGAAGTTGGAGGAGTATGTTATGGCAGCACTTACCGAGTAGTGCAATGCAATTTTGATGAACAAATACCCTCCAAAACTCAAGGATCTGGGGAGTTTTATTATTCCTTGCACCTTTGGTAAATTGGAAAATATGGATTCCTTATGTGACCTGGGTACTTCGGTCAACATAATGACCTCATCTATATACAAGAAGCTCGAGATTGGAGAGCTAGCACCTACCACCGTGAACCTCCAGTTGGCGGATCGATCCATCAAGCAACCACTTGGAGTTATGGAAAACATCTTGGTAAAAGTAGGTAAGCTCTTCTTTCCAACTGATTTTTATGTTTTAGATATAAATGATGCTCGTGATACCCCTATCATACTTGGGAGATCTTTTTTGGCAACCAATGGGGTGTTTATTGATTTGACTAAGGGGAGTATACTTTTTAGCGTGGAGAAGGGAATTGAGGAGTTTCATGTCTCAAAAAATGTGCATACACAATTGCTTAATCATGATGAAAATAGGGTGTAATCTTTAGAAACAAGTTGCATGGTAGCTAGGCATTCACCATTGAACCCTTTAAGTGACACCAAAGGTGAGAAACACCCTAAAGAATGACCACTTGTGTGTCCAAAGGAACTAGAGATTAGAAAGAAATCTAGTGCAAAAGAAAGGGTAAATGGAAAAGGGGTTGAGAACGGAATTGAGAAACCAAAAGGGAAGGAGAGTGAGTTTGTTGAGGGACAACAAGTCTATTATTTTCCACCCAAAAATCATTCTCTTTATAACCCCAAATGTTCTATGTGTGGTCCATTCATGATTTCAAAAGTGCATTCATTCGGTCCTATAGACATCATTTTGCATGATCATAAACCCATCACTGTTTATAGGAAAAGATTGAAACCTTTGAAGGGATCCACAATTAGAACTATTTGGCATCCCAAATAGTTCCTTCGCATACGTCTGAAATGACGTTAAACTACCTCTTATCTGTAATCACATTAAACTATGGTTATTTTGCATTTGCATGTAGTGTAGGTTTCAATTTTAGTTTGCATTTTAGGGTAGAAACAAATTTATGATTTTATTTTGCATGGTTTTGCAAAATTGCTTTGAGAGGCTATTTATCCATGCATACATGTTATACCTCTCACCGACTCTAGCATGAATATATTTTGTGTCCCCTAACCTTAGTTATTTCATGCCAACGATGGTTTCATGCACTCAAGGCAAAGCAAAGGGCGAGCAAACAACAATTAGAGAAGCTTTCTAAACCCTATCCTTTTACTTTATTCTTTATTTTTACTATTGAACTTGTCCTCATATTCCTTTTCATTGTTTAGTTTGATCCAAACTTATATTTTTAAACATTGAGGACAATGTTATACTAAGTGTGGGGTAGGGCTATTGATTGCTTCGTTAAGATTAATAGTGTTTATATGCTTTGTTTGCTCATTTTTATCAAAAAAGCTTGAAATTTTTGCTTGAATTGTGCTTAATTTGTTTAGAATACATCAAATTTGAAAGAATAGGATTTGGATTGAATTGGTTGGAGGATTTTTGTAGTGTGTTAGTATGCTTTTAACATGATTAATTGAGAAATGCATGTTATTTGTTGATTTTTTTTTTGTAATTTAGCATTTTTGGTTGCAAGGTTGAGAGTTTCTTTATCACCTACTTTAGTTTATATGTGGGGGCATGAAAGAGGCTTTCAAGCTTGTTGCTAAGTTGTTTTTAAGTGAATATGCTTTAATGCTTGAATTATGTTTGAAAATTTTGGCAGTATACTTGTCTTCTAATTCAATGAAAAGTGATTACTTTAAATGTGTGAAATGGTAAAAACTTCTCTCTTTGTAGGTGAACCTAAACGAAGACAAGCGCATGGGCCCCAACCTTGAGATGGAAAAAGGTTATTACACCCGATGAATCATTAATAAGTGTTTTCACACAGGGACTCTTAATTCCCTGACTGCATTTGTAGCACCCAAAACTAAAAGGGAAGTGATCAATTAGATAAAGTAATGAAAGAAAATATGAAAGAAAGCACTTATGAATAGACAATAAATGAAGCCAAGTTTGCTCCAAAACAAAGGAAATTGTATTTTGAACTTAGCAATAGCGGAGATAAACTTCACATATGCCAATGGATTGGGGGATTTGACAAATGAACTCCCTAAATTGCAACTTCTTAATGCCAAGGTTTGTTTTGTAATTGATGAATAGCATTGTCTTTCCTCTCTTGATCATTTTAGTCGCATACTCGCATAGTATAAGAATTTGCTTGCCTTTTTTATTTGAATTGTATTCTTTTCCTCAAGATTGGATTTGATTTGCTTGGGAACAAGCAAACGAGTAAGTGTGGGAGAATTTGATGTATGCTAAAATTACATACATAATTCGCAAAGATTTCTAGCATTTTTCGTCCTACAATTGATCAATTAATGTTGTATTTGTATATTTATTGTATTTTGTAGGTTCGATTGATTTTCATAAATTTAGATGGAAAATGCATGAAGATTAAATGATTCAAGAGTGCAAAGGAAGTGGAAACAATGAAGGAATGAAATGAGGCCAAAATGTATACAAGTTGAAGTCACCAAGTCATGCACAACTTAAGGAAATAGAGTTGGCTCACGGACATGAACAATGACCGTGATCACTGTTCATTCATGACCACTGTTTATTCATGATCACTGTTCATTCACGTCTGTGGTTGTGACAAATTTTTGGAGAGAGAAAAAGTGACGAAAGACAACAATTCAAGTGGGGACCAAAGCATATTCCCAGGGCATTTTAGGGAAACCTTTGCTAGGGTTTGTGGGGGACCTAAAGCACTATAAATATGCCTTTTTTACATCATTTTTGGCAACCTTGGAAACTTGCACATTAAAGAAGAGAATCATTCTCTTACACATCTTCCAAGGAAGATTCAAGCATTGAAGAGGAAAGAAAAGAGGAATTGAACGGGCCTTTGATCATCAATTGAGAAAAGCTTTATTCTTTCCTTTCTATTTCTTTTTCTTTGTTTTACAATCATGTTTAGGTTTTAGAATCATATTTTCTTTTTCCTCATGTACGACTAGAGTGACCTTGAAAGAGGCATTAGGTTAGTCTTGAGGAGATAACACTCATACCTGTTGTTTTAAAACCACCAAATTTCATTCATTTAGCAACTAAATCATTGGTTTTATCTCAAAAGCCCTAATGTTTTCTCTTCATTGATTTAATTGTGTTTTATTTCTTGCTTGCTTTTATTTCCAAAAACCCCAAAAATAATTTGATGCTTTTATTTATTTTTTTCTTTTTCATTTGACCACAATTAGAAATGTTCCCTTAGGTTCGATATCCCTTGGAATACTCCTTGGTAAAACTACATCGATTCTCGTACACTTGTGAGACCCCTATCAAATGTCTATTTATGGTCGCTCTCTTGAGGCCTCGAAATAGCCGTTGTGAGAGAGCATAAAATTATGTCCTTAAATGACGTCACATACTTCTATGTGCATAGCCACCATCTATGTGCGTAGAATGTTGATTCAACTGGGTTCTATGTGCCTTGCTTGCAAATCTACGTGCATTGGTAGAACTCCCGTAATCACTATCTTGAATAAATCAACCTCTACGTGCTTAGCTTATACTCTACATGCGTAGGCCATTCATTCTTCATTGATCTACGTGTGTTGGATCATCTTCTATGTGCATTGCTCTGAATTCTAGAATGTGCAATTTTTACCTAGACTTCTTCTACGTGCGTAACACCCCCGCTACTTGCGTAGTCAAAGTTCAATCTGAGATTGCACCTTTGATTTCTGATGTCATCATTTCAGGGAATATCAGATTTGAATAACCGAGGAGCATTTGGACTTTGTATGCATATGCACCTATCTACATGCGTAGACATCTAGCTACATGCGTAAATCAACCATCTTCAAAGATTGCACCTTTAATTATCTATGCACAGTATACAATAGATCAACATATCTCTAACTTTGTCTTTGTGAGCCCTTTTCAATTATGTCGTGACCCTGTCTACGTGCGTTGAAGACTTCTCTACGTGCGTAGTGTGTTTGAACTTCCTAACCAGAAAATACTCCATTCATTCTACGTGCATGGTGTCTGGTTCTACGTGCATTGATTCTCCGTAACATGCGTTTTGTCCACAAATCATAGATTCTGTACTTCTTTCATGGATGTTTTGTGTACATCATCATCAAAATTGTACTCAACAGGAAGATGATGATAGAAGATGATTTGGAGATGGATGAGTAGGTTAGTGTTTAATGGAAAAGGGAATTGGGGATTTTGATGGTAAGTTGTTCAATTAGTGTGATTAAGCGATCATTCATGCAATTGGAAGTATTTTGAGGTCACTTTAGGAATGGATTGCATTACAATGGATAGGTTTATGCTGATTTAGGCATGTTTTTGATAAAATTTTTGTCAAAGCCACTATAATGTAAAATTGCAATTGTTAAAGGTCTGAAATGTAAATGTATAACAATTGGACGATTGGATAGTAGTTTTTTTAAAATTTGAGGGATTGAATTGTAAAATGCCAAGACCTTGGGGACTAATTTGAAAATTTTTAAAAGTTAAGAGATTAGGACTACGATTGTATGAAACATTAAATTATCAAAGGAGAGAGATAGATAATCAATCATAATAGGATTTTCGATGCCATAGAGAGTTTGGGACTTGCATTTGCATTGCATGCATTTTTATATTGCCATAGTCTCCATGTTTGATTTTGTTATGATATGTTTTATTTCAGCTTTGTGTCATTGTTGTGGTGTCAGCCATCCAGCAGCAGTGCACGACTAGATCTTTGATTCGACATCAGAGTGAGTTGGGTGTCATACTAAACACATAGGCAGTGTTTTAAAAATATTTTTGTTTGATGTGTTATGTTGGAGAATTTTATCTTGTGTGTGAATTGGTGGTTTTATTGATTCCGCATTTAACTTTGTTATTTTTCATGGTTTGCAAAAGTTTTTCAACAAAGTTTCAAACTCTTTAAAATTCCAATTCACCCCCTCCCCTCTTGGGGTGCCATTCTTGGGACTAAAAATTCGTATCAGAGCTTGTGCTCTTGATAATATCTTTTTGGCTTAATAACCAAAGAGTGAAAGATTCAAAAAATGGCATATCTAGATAGCATTCATAGATATGAGGGTTTGGCTATTAATATAGCTCCTGTCTTTGGTGGCAGTGATTACACATATTGGAAAATAAGGATGGTGGTGTTCCTTAAGTGTGAAGTCGAGGAAGTGTGGAAAGTTGTGGAAAATGGTCCCTATGTTCATAAAAAGACAGTTGATGGTGTTAAGAGGACCAAACTAAAGGCAAAATGGACTGACTATGACACGAAGATGGTGTGCTACAACAATAAGAATATGCACATAGTCTATTGTGCTCTAAACAAGACTCAATTCAATAAAGTCTAGCAATGACAAAATGCACATGAGATTGGGAAGGCTTTGGAGATCACTTATGAGGGCGTCTCATAAGTCAAAGAGAACAAGATCTCCTTCCTTGTCAACAAATATGAATTGTTCAGAATGGAGGAGGAATAATCTATTCAAGAGATGTTTGATTGCTTTAATGACATCATAAATGGTCTCAAAGCTCTAGGAAAATCATATACTCACTCCAAGCTTGTGAGAAAGGTGTTGAGACCACTTCCAAAATCATGGGCTTTCAAGAAATATGATATCCTAGAAGCTAAGGATCTTTCCTCTCTACTATTGGAGGAACTACTTAGATCCCTACTCACCCATGAAATGAGTATGGAAGAAGATGAAGAGAAGGAAGACAAAAAAAGGAGAAAGATTTGGGCATTGCACTCAAGGTTTCCACAAAATACATTGAAAGCACAAGTGAGGATGATGGTGATGATGAAGAAGAAGAGCGTAAAGATGTCAAATACATTACCAAGAAGTTCCAAAGGTTCCTTAACAAGCAAAAAACTGCAAATGAGGAAAGTAAAAGGATAAGTAAGCTCATTTGCTATAAATGTCATGAACCGAGCCATATCAAACCAGACTCCCCATATTTGAAGAATCATGGAAAAACAATGAAAAGAAGAATTCTTGATTATATTTCAAGCTCCAGTGATGAAGATGATGCAAATAATGAAATTGGAGATTTGTACTTAACAACAATCAAGTTCAAAGAGAAAAATGCAAACGTGGTACCATTTCCTTAACCTTAAATTTGGCTTCAATTTTTTTTCCTATGTATATATGTAGTTTGTTCACTTTCTTACCTGTTTAAATTGATTTGTTAGTTTTTGGTGACATTCATTTCATGATGTAGCATGCATTGTGTTTTTTGAGTTTCATAGGGGAGTTTCTCTCTTAATTATATGTATGTATGTATGTATGTATGCATGCATGCATGTGTGTGATTTGAATGATTTTTAATTACTACTTGATTTGCTTATTGCCATAATCATACATTTATATTCATACACATTCAGCAAAGTGATCCATGCTACCATAAATTAAATCACAAGGCTTGGGCTCGGAAACTGTGCAAATTGTTCAGAATAAGGGCTATCTACGCTAAGTGCTTAAGGGCTATTTCTTGAGGTTAAGTGCGTAGATATAGGCTTGAATTTCAGTGATCTTTTTCAGTTTGGCTGCTAAGTGCTTAAGGCTATGAACTAAGCATGTTGTGTCCATTGGATTTATGTTGGGAAAGTTTTGCGGCTCATTACGCATGTAATTGTTTCTCTAAGTACGTAGTGATGGTTGAATCAGTTTTTAGTGGTTTTCTGGAAGTTTGAGACGACGTACGTGTTGTGTATTTAACATACATAGAATATAGTGAAGATATTCAAGGACGTAGTCTCAGCAATCTGAGCGAGTAGAGCCTTTAAAATTCCAAATTCTGATTTCCCTCCTATTTCTGAATCTTACCCGCTAACGTATGTAACACTTACTACTACCCATGTAAATGAGTCTTGAACCTTAGTTAATTAAAACCAAGATTTCTAGATTGCAAAACCATTCTTTTAAACCATAAAAACCCGATAGACACAAATGGTTCATCGATTCTCAAATTTGCTTTCTCACTCAAAATCAATCACAAATCTTTGATTCTCTACCATTTTTGACCTCAACCCAACAAAACCCAGACCTTAATCACTTTCTTTACGCGCTCTACTATCTGACTCTATACGATTGAAGGGTTCGTGAATAATAGTGGATTGTCTCGAAATTTCAGTTGATTCAGTGATTATTTGAGGCTATTTATGACTTATCTTGGTTGAAGATGCCTAAATAGAAAAGAAGCAAACAAAAGCACTACTCGGTGGTTCCTGAACAAGGTGAATCATCAAGACCTGCAAAAAAATAGTGTACCGTAAGGATTCGTAGCGCTTTAACACAAGGTAAACAAACTCAAAATGCTTCTAGAAGTTCTAGGGGTAGAAATGAACCCTCTGTAGTTGCTGAAGGATGGGAAAAGAGAAGGTTTGTAGATGAAAAAGTGTCCAAAATGTTCCATACTATTTTGAATAATGTTGAAATGGCTGACCGTAGAGTCTTTAATTTTCGTTCATTGAATGAATGTGGTTTGAACATTGAACAAGATTTTATTAAGTATGGAATTAGAGATTTTGTGGCTGAGAAGAGTGATTACTATCCTGAGCTTCGAGAATTTTATGCAAATGCTAAGGCTTGGTATGGAGATGATGAAGAAGACAGAATTGGAGGAATATGGGTTGAAGACTAGAGTTAATGGTGTAGATTTTATTGTGACTGAGGATGTATTGCATGATATTTTTTATTTGCCTAAGGATGGTTGTACACCGAGAGGAGGAAAGGAGTTTTATGATGAAAAAGGAAACTTAATTGACCTTGACATCAAGGAAACCAAACGGGTCATGTTGGAAGAGCATGGAGTAGTTGAAGTAGAGGCTGAGCTTTCAGACCACAATGATTTTGGTATAAAGTGGAGGATGGTTCACTTAGCCTTCACTAAGAGTCTTCAGCAAAAATCTCACACACAGACTCCTTTTACATCACAGGATATAGTGATGATGTATCTATTGATGAGGAACAAGGTGGTAAACTTTGCATTTGTTGTTCTGGATTGCATGATGGAGAAAGCAATTAACTTTTGCAATCCAAAGTTTGCTAGCAAGGATAGGCAGCGGAGAGAAGGTATGTCTTTTGGAAGCCATCTTACTAAGATTGTCAGATATTTCAATGTAAATCTAGAAGGGTTCAAGTCTATTCAGGTGGTGGAATCCAAGAAAGTCAGAAGATGGTATTTGTTAGGACCAGAAATAGAGAATATGTATATTGGACATATTTGAGAGAGAACAATGTGATGTATGAAAAGGCTGACGAGAAAAAGGAAGCCTAAATCAAAAGAGATGGTGTTTGTTAGGAGAGGAGAACAAAAAGTGAAATTGGCCAAGGGACAAAATGATTCACGTTTCGAAATTGGAAGTATTGACAGGTTTGCAAAGATGGAAAGAGAAATTGCTAAGTTAAAGGATGGACAAAAAAAGGTAAAGGATCAGATGAAGAACATGAATGATATGCTAAAATCGATTTTCAAATCAATGGAAGCTACAAGGACTGGGAAAACTCATGATGAAATTCTAGATTTGGCATAGGATGATGTGCCATCTGCATCAGTCCCTTCACAATTTGCTCCCACTCAAACCTTTGCTCCTGAATCTGTTCCAACACAGACTTCTACTGAATGGGAAAATGAGGAAACCATGAACATCATCAATAATGTCATCCAGAATCTGACTGAGGAGGAGCCAAATGAGAATGTAGGTGATGAAGGTATTGATTTGAATGAAATGGTGATTAACCTAGATGAGCCAGAGGACGATCATGACATTCATTTCAGCAATACGAAGAATTGAATCATAGTTCCCTACCGGCTGTCTTTGTGAACTCCAAAAATGCCGGATCCACAGTTCATATTCTACATTTTGAACATTCATTCTCATTCTGCATTACTTATACGTAATAATTCATGTCTTTTGATCAATAACATGGTTGTGTATATCTTTTGTTGAGAATGAATGAGTTTGTTATAAACTGTGTTTTTATTGAATTGTCTTGGATTGATATTGTTGTTTTGATAATAGATTATCCCTCAGGATTTGTAAGATGGTCATGTCATAAACATGTCGTTTCGTAAGTGGTAACCCATTTAACCTGGTTTAAATAGGTCATAAACAGATTGAACCCATTTAAACTCATTTTTTCTGTGTAGTCCGTTTATGACTCGAACTCGTTTATGACTCGAACTCGTTTATGGCAAATCCAAATATGTTTAACTTCATGTCGAGTCGTGTCGTTTAAACGGATCGTATTGAAAATTTCCAACCTGGTACATTTATTTTTTTTAAGATATCTGTTCCATTTACTATTCATGAATTGGTTAATATATTGGTTTAACAATTGTGATTAGGATGATCAATTTGGTTGGATAACTAAATCAAAATTATCAAATAAACTGATTAAATGTAATTTATAGAACTTAAAATCTCTTGTCAAATATATTGCTCAAGGAGGAAGTCAAGGCCAGCACAAAAAATATGTACTGGCATATATCATTGAATTCTTTTATTGGATAAGTAATGGCACAGCCAAAAAAACCAGCAAGCCAAGGCTGAATAAGAATTAGGAGTCGGCTCTGCCTAATCAGGAATCAGTGCCCCACGAAGCAGGAAAGGAATTGTTGGGATTTAGTTTTGCATTATTACTTTGCCACGTTTTCCCAATAGCTTTTCCTGTATATATTTTTTGAGGGACTACATTATAATACACTACAAACTTCAGGGACTGACTGATTATTCTGCGAGTTGACTCTCATGTTGATTAAGCCAGCTCAGTTTCCATGAAAATGTTTCCAGAATAGGTAGCTTTGAATGCTGTCTCCGGAAATAATCAAAAAAATTGTAGATAGTTTCCAAAAAGCCCTACTTATGCATATTCATGGTTTTATTTCTCCGTTTGTTTTTCTCCTAGCTTGCCGTTACCTTCTTCTCCCACTTCCCTATTTAAGTTGCTTTCTCCGTTTTTGCTTTCCACGAATCAACCTCCTTGAAGAAAGTTAGAAAAGCAAGCGGAATAGAAGGTTATTAATACAATTGGAATTGGCTTCGCTGCAACGCCCTCTTCTGGTGGCGACAGAGCTACTTGTCGAAACGAAAGCCCTGACGTCTCCTCAAGTGGCTCCGCCCCTATGGACAAATCAACTTGTTCCACTGGTCAAAGTTCATTCTGTTACTCTTGGGTTGCAAATCAATACTACTTTCCGTCATTCTATTTCGCTGTGCGCATTGGACTAAAATCTCAATTCATCCATTTAATTATTCGTTAGTTTATTTCTAATTATATAATTAGATGCTTTCATATGTCAACTTTGAAATTATAACTTTTCTTTAAAAAAATTATAATTGTTATTAATTTTATTTTTACATTATTTACTTTTGAATTTGACACCCCTCTCTAAAATCTCTAGATCCATCATTGGTCCAAAGTGATCTTAGGTTTTTAAATTTGACATGTAATTTGCCACAACTTATAAAGAGTTTCAATATTAATTTTGTAATTTTTTTCTTTTTCAAGTAAGACAATTTTTAAAATATTAGTAACTTTAATAATTGTAATACGTAAATTTTAAACTTGTTTTGCATTTGTTTGTATTCATGGCAGGCTACATAAACTGCTGCTAGAAGAAAGGAAGAGAGTTTATTTTGTTGGTTTGCATGGGATTGAAACGATTCTTGTGAATACAAGAAAGAAAGAGGAAGAGCAATGAAATTTTGCAAATTCCAACTGTCTTGAGCTGATATCAAACTTAACACTTTGTGTACACGCATGTGTATAGCCTCTACTCTTCAACTTGCCTACTCTCTTTTAAGGCGCGCGTGTAAGTAAGCATTTGAGCGGTTTGTGGGTCCCAGTGAACGCATTTAAGGTAGAGGGGCTCTACTTAGGGATGAAACTCAATTGTGCAGACTTTTTCGCGATGGTAGACGCACCTCATCTTCTCAATAAGATTATCGGTCATTTAGGTTAAATTTCAGTATGGAGATTGTCCTCTGTACAAAAATTTCAATATGAGTTGAAACTTCAGAAAAATGTAAGTCTTAAGACTATAATCGACTACTTATTAAAAAGTAGAGATGACAATTCGGATCGGGTTTAAACAGATCAATCTTTTTATAACCCGAATTTTAAACGAGTTAACCCGTTTATGACCCAAATCCGTTTAACTCCAACTCGAATATGTTTATCTATAACAGATCGCGTATTATGGATTAATTTATTTAATACGATAAGATTTGTTTAATACGTGTAACATATTTAACATATTTA
The DNA here is from genome assembly GCA_948243855.1 of Flueggea neowawraea. NCBI lineage: Eukaryota > Viridiplantae > Streptophyta > Magnoliopsida > Malpighiales > Phyllanthaceae > Flueggea > Flueggea neowawraea. Next base: position 12,880 of record CAODLS012191492.1, read on the forward strand.
TAACATATTTACGAACTACTGTAAAAAAAAGGTAAGGATAACGTTTAGGGAAAGCGACCGTTCTTACACGTGTAACCATTTGGGGGGTCTTTCCTCCAAGTTTTAGTCACTGCAACATTTGCTTTGAAATTCTCCTTCCAACTGGTTCCTGATTCGAAATTCTAGTAGTTGTTTCGTCCATAATTGGCGATTCCATTTGGAGAGAGTTTACCGACACGCGTCTGTTGCACATTTTGCTTCTGATGACGATTTTTAAACCATAAAGTTGTTTACTAAAATATTCATTAACCTTGGAGACTCTAAAAAATAAAATAAAATCAAGACTTTAGTAATTTCTATTTAGGAATGACAAATCTCAGTTCAAAAAATAAAAAAGGTTGCTGAGGGATGAAAAATACCACTCAGGATTCTCTCCTCTTTTTACTCACCACTATACTCGTTTGTACTGCTGGCATACTTTTAAATATTTAATCAATTCAAATCAGCTATAAAAAGATCATTAAAAGTACAATTAAATAAACTACCACCGGTATTTAATATATTTTTTTCTTAAGGTATTTATTATTAATTTTGTACAAATATAAGATAGTTTCTTATTTTTCTTCAAATTAAAAATTATTTTTTTATTATTAGGCATGTAGTTTATTGATATTAGAATCAATTCTAATATCAAAAAATAAAACGGTCGTCGATCTTTGATAGACACAATTAAAAATGACTTAACCAAATATCTAGACTAAAAAGAATTAAAATGAAAAGAACCGACGAGCTTTTACTTCTCCAAATCGAGTCGTACTGAAGTTTGTTATACATGACTATTTTAGTTATTAGACAACACTCGCACAAAAAACCGTCTTAACAATAAGATATCAAATGGTAACGTCTAATCACATTCAAAGATGGAAATTCTGTGCCTATTCCTTATTTTAGAATATCTACAAAATGCATCAATATGAATTATAAATCGTCACTTTATTAATACAATTACAATGATTCTACAATAATAAAACAAGGGCAATCATTTATGTTCACATGAACAATGCTGTTGGAAAAAAGAAGATTTACCATATTATTCCAAGTAGATTATATGCATAGAAACGAATGGAGTAGAGGAGAACAAAATGTCGTAAGGGAAGGGAAGCACGTGAAACCACACCCATTCCTTGGTAGGATAATACATTAGATTACGAAGGAAAGAAAGTGGTCCTAAGAATCCAATGGGCACACATTCACCACCGTCACCCTCATATACATAATTACAACGAAATTAAAGTCCCTAAAACTAATGTAACACGTGGACCCCTCCCTCCCTATTTGTTTGTGTTTTTTGTGTATAAAGCCACGCCATAAGTCAGCCACGACGCACCAAGCTCACCCTTCTCCTCGATTCCTTCACACACAAATCATAACCAAACTCATAAAAAAATCATTCATAAACAAATACTACTACACACTCAACACAATTTTCCTCAAATCCAAATACTCTTTTATTGCTTTGTTTGGTGGGTTTTATTTTCTTTTTTCAGTGCCTTCTCCTTTTCCATTTTCTCGGGAAAATGTTAACAATACTATAATAACAATTAATAATAATAATAATAATATGTATCACAAAAAAGAAAGTGAAAGTGAAGTTAACGCCAAGCAGAAGCGACGGTGAGTGTTTTTCCCATCCAACCGAACCAAACCCCTCCGTTCTCTTCTTTAACGCTGAAACCCGGGTTGGGTCGGTTCGCTGAACCCAACCCTGACTTTATTGATTCGACCTCGGTTTGGTTCATTGGCTTCAACTCGAATCCTGCCATCCCCATCCGGGCCCGCCATTTCCCAAACACCTCGCATCTCTCCACACGGTCCCTACCTTCACAAGCAACCGAGTTGGCGAGTTTCCGACCCAGTGCTTCTTCAACCGCTTTCACTCGCTCCGAGTTGCTACTCTCTTTCTGTACACTCGACTCAATCGACTCCAACAACGCCCCGTAATACGCGCAAGCCTCGTTCACGCGCGTCAAGAACGGAGCTGTGTTGCCATTCATATCTTGCTCCACCAACGTCACCACGCGCGGCGACAGCCCCTTCACCCGCCGAAGAAGCTCGTCTCTCGGATTCTCCATCGACACGCTCTCGTCGGGCATTCGGAACAATTTGAACGCAAAATTCACTGCCAAAACCTCCTCGGATTCGCAACCCAGACTGTCGCGGTTCAGATCGCTTAATTTACAACTCACGACATTAAAACGAAGAGAAATGCCGAGCCGCTCACCGAGTTGACCCAGCTTATCACCAACTGCTCTCAACCTTTCTTCATCCGCACCATTATCAGGTACCGCCGTGACCTTCACAGTCGCTGTTTTCCCGTTTAAACGCTCAGAGAGCGCGCAGAGGAGAAGCCCGTACTGGGTACCTTGTCCGATATCGAAATCAATGACATGGAAGGCGTTGGAAGAGTTGTTCGGGTCCAAAGTGGCGTCCAGAATTGCAGAATTGGCAGCCATGAAAGAGAGCTTGAAACAAGGAGACAGCTCGTAAAGCAAGTGGATCGACGCAACTTGTTCCTTGCTGTAAAGCTTCAGTACTGGAGGTGGGTTATCGACCGGGTTAACCCGCGATTTCAGCGCCGTAAACATGTAATCCATCAACTTCTGCTCCGAATTCCCTTTCGGGTTCGAGGCATGACTTATTCGCGTCAAGATCTCCGTGGCCAAGTCGGTTTTCCCTTCCGAGATGGCAGATGCTGCTTCCAGTAGTGTCTGTCTCGAACAATTTAAGACCGAATTTGTCGACGACGACGAAGAGGAGGAACATGTGGGAGAAGGAACAACTGGGTTGGCAGAACTGGTAGAGCTGTTCATGATGCTCTGTATCGTATCAGACCACTCGCTGTTACTGCTAGTAATCACCGAAACGGTATCGTCTGCTCCGTCGTTGTCGTCAAGCAGCTGCTTTTCCAGCTCCTGAAGCTGATTCATCATCTTCTTCTCCGAATCCTGAGGACCC